>JAPYYZ010000435.1:0-20459 GCA_030522705.1 Eretmocerus eremicus
AGCACCAAGTATACGGATCGTCCATCTCAGTCGCGCGATTCCCGACGATTCACCGCATCGCGTTACGAGGATGAGAGTCATTGAACAATCATGGGAGAGCGAGCTCGTATAGCGAAAGCGCGAATCTGCCTGGCATCCATACTTGTCGCATCGTTCCGGAAACGCAACGAGAGCGTTCCCATCCGCTCGGAAGGCTCTTTATATGCCGCTCGGAAAAGGAGAGCTATCTGCCTGTGCAGCTCTCGCGACGCGCAACTGGAACATCAGTCGCAATCTGGTCTCATCACGGATACTTGGCTCGTTCGCTCGTTACGCTCGTCTCGAGTATACCTATATATCGAATGCTCGCGTTGCGTTTCCGCAGTGTGCGGCTGGCTGCATAAACCGAGTCGCATCGGAGGCATCGTCGGGCTCTCGTGGCTCCCCGCCGCGGGCCGGAAGTGCCGCTTCATTCATGAATCCGGCCACAATGGCGCAGATTGTGTGCGCTCTCACACGCACGCGACGCCAACACTTTGACGCGCGCCCACCCGCCTCACACGCACGCGTTTATGCACGCGTACCCCATTCATTCCCGGCGTATAGAATTTTCCTTGCACTCACGCACACGCGGCTTATTATGCGGAGAGAGAGAGAGAGAGAGAGAGAGAGAGAGAGAGTCGCATTGCTGCACCGGACGTCTCCCTCTTTCGCCTCGCTTACGACCATGCAGATTTTACAGTTAGATAAACGCCCCGGCCGCTCTATAGAGCGCGAGCGACACTTTTTCGCGGATGCGGCACACGTTGCGGCGATCCTATTCGTACATTCGATCACGTATCGCGTTGGAATCATCTATTTAGTCTCATTGAAGAAGAGTGGGTTGAGATTGGACAAAAATTCATTTTCAATTTCAAACGTAACTACGTATGGAAATCAAGGTAAAAGGTTCTGAAAAAAATTTTAGAGATGCGCAGAAAAAAACATTTTAGAGCCATCTGACCCAATCTTCATAATATCTATTTAGTTCTGAGATTGTACTGAAATTTTGTCCGACAGTCAGTTGGCTCTTTCCAATAAATGTCCCACTGTTGTTGCCCGAAATTTTTGCTCGTCTTTGGCTACGTACACTGTAAAAAGGTGGTTGAAAATTCAACCAGAAGTGTCAACATTCTGGTTGAATATTCAACTAGTGGCTGGCAGAAAACTTCAACCAGTGGTTGAAAAAAAATTTCAACGAAGTGGTTGAATTTTTACGTCTGTTTTTGAATAATTGAGAACGGGAAAAGTAAAACTCGCTCAGCGCTCGAATTGCGCCCAAGACGGCTAGAGCAGAGATACGTTTTTCAAAGTTCACGAAAACAGCAACAAATACGCCGTGGGATAGATCTTGTTGAACCGTACAACTTTTGGGTTTAAAACTCCTTCTCTCGGGGCCTTTGATTCTTTAAATAAAAAATCAAAATCGACAAATCAGCTACGTTAGACGCGTTTACTTTATCGGTCCTCGGTTGG
Source organism: Eretmocerus eremicus (assembly GCA_030522705.1). Taxonomy (NCBI): domain Eukaryota; kingdom Metazoa; phylum Arthropoda; class Insecta; order Hymenoptera; family Aphelinidae; genus Eretmocerus; species Eretmocerus eremicus. Next base: position 1,495 of record JAPYYZ010000435.1, read on the forward strand.
TCACGCAATAAGATTTCCGACAGCAGGATAAGATGAATCTTCCCAGACAGTTCTTCCCTGGACCGTCAATTTAACCATTGGTTGAAAATTGAACCAGTGGTCGAGTGAGTGAATAACTTCAACCACTGGTTGAACTTTTTGACCAAAATTTTTACAGTGTAGGTTTCCAAAAGAGTCACACCATATCTCGATGCTTCAGCAATCGCTCGTACACGAGATTACTCGTGCATTTGAGGTTTTGAGTTATGCCACAAAGATCTTAGAGTGGAAATGTAACAAATTTGTATCGAGACTAATTCAAGATGCTCCTGAGATCTGAAATTTTACGATGTCGCGCACGGTTCAACTTGGTCACATCCTTAAAAATTCACCCACGAAAAGTGGACAAATCAGCAAAAGCGTTTGCAAATGCTAATTACTCGAGCTGGAAATCCAATCAGACGATGCGACAGCCTTCGACTCTCTCAGAAAGAGTCAAAACGTGTCCACAATCCGAAGTGATTGCGTCCGCTCATTTCGAAGGCGAGAGGTAGGTGTGCACAATGCTCGCAGCGAGCGCGTGAATGGAATTTTTTTTCACAAAGCCCATCCGCGCATTTTTTCGAGTTAACGTCCTCTCGTGCTCGGCCGCATGAGAATGGGCCGGAGCCAATAAAACACGCCCACGGCTGCACACGGTGGCAATGAATGTCACCGATAGCTCATCGGATCTACGTGCGGGCTGTCCTCGCGCACGGGCGTACCTCGAAATCTCGAGAGCTTGAGAAAGGATCGCGAGGAGGGATTTTCTTTCGACGTTGCGAGCTCGACAAAACGATCTCGCTGTAATAACACTCACGGTTCCACTGGATCGCTCTCATAAAACGACAACTTCCGTTCGCGCCTCGCTCGAAAGAGAAGCGGCCGTGTTCGCGCGCTCACCCATACTACGACATCTCGCTGTCACAGCTCGTGAGAAAACCATCGGTTCCGCAATAAGACGATTATTTTATTCCAAGCCGGGATATACACTCGCAGGCCGGACTCGGAGCGTCGGAGGTCGTTTCCGCACTGAGCGATGCTCGATAGAGAGCGCGCGAGCGACGGAGAAAAGTCCAGGCTACGCCCAAGGAAATCCGATTACGGCGATTACGAGGGAAGCGGGTTGGAATGGCTTGGCGAGGCGAGAGATGGAGGCGGATCGCGGAGGTGGAGAAGGTGGAATAAGAATACGATGAAGCGAGGAATTTCCCAGCGATGAGCGTGGGCATCGGAGTGAAAAACGCCCGCGATGGTTAATGCGACTCTTTGCTGGCGCAGCTTTTCTAGCGCGATGTGCTTTTGAAACGGGGGATGAGAGCGCTCGGCTGGCGCATTATATCGCGTCCTACGCAGCGAGCCTTCGAATTTTTCGAGTACGTCTATAAAGCGCGCATAACGACGGGAGCGAGAGGTTTATTTTGAGCTGACGCGGCATATGCCGGAAATGTGACATTTCCGGTGCCCACCGCCGTCGTCTAGCTCGCGCGGGGAACCAGCCTCGGAGGTCATACATATGAGAGCGCCGGATTATCCTCTCGCGCTTCCTCTCAGGGCGAAATCGATGAATGCAAATCGAGTGGTGTATCGAGGAAATCGTGCCGACGACGCGGGCCTCGTGAGCCGACGTCAATCGTATAATACGATCAATAATTGCTCTGTGCAGTGGTTCATTACGTATTAACCCTCCTTCGCGCACTCAGGTACCCGGGTAACCAAGTCGACTTTATAACAGAGAATTTCCATGACCAAGTGGTCAAATCTGAATCTCTTGTTCACTAGTAGAATGAATTATCCTCTTTCGATGATCATCTTCTTCGAACAGATGATGAAGATCTGTCAGTGCATATCGAAAACTAGCAAAATCTGTGCCATTATCTATCTGACTATTGAGTGATTTACCGCGACTGACAATGGTACTATCCAAAGTAGACAAATGGACGAAAAAAATTTTTTCTCTCTGTTGTGATAGGATTGAATTAGAAGAGGGAAAGTGAGCACGTTGGCCAAAGAACTTTCAAGTTTCGATATTGGGAGAAGCGAATAGAAAATTAAGTCGATCGAGACCAGGTTTGTTAAGATATCTTGATTTTTCTAAGATAAAATTGTTCAGACGGTATGATGATTTATACCTAAATTTTTTCCATCATTTTCTTCACTTACCTTCAACTGAAAAGTGAAAAGTACATCTCAAGAGGAATCATTTCGAACCTTCAAATGGAGATGATATTCGAGAGGATCAGGGGGAAAGAAGGAAATTATTACAAGGCAGATCGTTACCGCAGTGTTTGTATTTTAAATGCTCACTGGAAACGACCGCGTCAAGACAATTCGGCTATCTAATCACTGACACGTGTAAAGTCTGTAAGTTATACCGAGCGTGTACATACGAGTGCCGACACTTGTGCGTGCACTCGTATGTACACGCTGGGCATAACTTACAGACTTTGCATGTGTGAGTGATTAGATAGCCGAATGGAGATCGATCTTATTTAGTTATTTACAAAAAAAATTGTCAAGTACTACAGTAGGATGACAAATTGCAGTCAATGATTGGAGTCGATCTACATCCAACTTCGACCCCGGCACAGGTGACTCCTCCGAGACATCAATGTATTTGGCTGCGTGATGGATAACCATGGGTCGATCGAATAGCCTATTATGGACACGACGTGCATGCATTTTGACAAAAGCCTCAAATGAATCGAATATCCGGGCGCAGAGAGTTCGGCTGTAAACAGGAAAGCCAAAGCCTCTTACGCGACGGCACTTCTCGTTCTTACAATACGCGTAAGCGAGCAACGGTACACCCCGCGCGCATCTCGAAAGAAGTCATTCTCACAAGTCAAATCGAGCGGAAGAAGCACGAAATTTCCTCCAGGCAGCCCCTCTCATACACCTCGGGGCGCAATAATCAAGGTCCGGTCATTGTGAGGCAGCTTTCGCCTCGCGCTTGCAAGCCCTCCCGTGTTACGCTATACCTCCACCCCTAAAAAGAAAGGGGGCTGCTGCCGCCGCTGCGTGGGCGGAGGCAACGCGCATACACATCACAAGAGGCACGAGTCGAGCGCGTGTAATAAAAGAAAAGATGAGCCACGAGGAGAGCCCAAGGATGTATCGGGGCGCATTGCTATACGCAGGATATATATAAAGGAGCCGTCGTCGCGGCATACACGTACGGGATAACCGTGGGAACGCGCCGGCGAAGCTTCCGGCAAGTAGTCGGACCCGATGCCTGCAGGCCCGCAACGATACACGCGCTCTCCGTGTAGCTTCCGCCGGGCCGCGCGTGCCGAGGGGAGCCCCCAGACCCATCCCATTCATACGGAGCACATGTGAGCGACTCGCAGGAGCTTCCGCGAGAATCTCCGCCCGGAAAGCGACGGTGCGGTTAGTTAGTATGGTGTGTGGCGGAGGACGCCGAATTTGCCAGGGTCCGAAATTGCGTGGGACGAGGCGCTAATTGAGAGACAGAGAGAACAATAATTGACACGGGGGTGGATCGCCGAGGCGAGAGCGGACGAGCGCGAATCCGCGATACGCGAGCAGAGCGAGAGATATCGCGCGTGGGAAGGAAATGACGCGAGCGGATCGAGAGGAGTTTTACCCAATGAAGCCGACCCCACGTGCGCGCATAGTAAAATGGGCGCGGCCGGGTCACCCTCGACATACTCTCCTGCGTGACGCGATCCAACTCTTCACAAGTTTCTCAAGTTTTTGAAAATGGATTGTAGTTGGAGAGAGGGAGGGGGGTATCCGACGTTCTTAGGTCCGAATTTAAAGTCGAGGTTGGGTTCCGAATCCAGCGAATTAGAGCTTTAACGTAACTTCTATGTTGCTTTCTTGGAACTTTTGGAGTTTAATTCGGTGAACGATCGAATGAATGGAGTTTTATCACTGTGGTAGGAGAAAGTTTAGTGGAGACCGAGCTAAACGAAGATCTCGAGTTTCCAAAATCAAGACCAATATCAAAATTTCTATGTGCTTCAAGATCGCTAGCAACCCTGGCACTGTGAGAGCGCGGAAAGTAAATTCGCACCGAAAGCAAAGTGCTCAGATTTTTGTCTCAATTTAACGATTTGAGCAGTGATCAAGCAAGTTGTGAAACTACAATGCCATTTGTTACTGACTTTGCAGCATTCCACATTCATTCATAAAACCAGGGGAAGATGTGAGCAGAGCTCGGAGCAAAGGTACAAGGAAAGAGATATCGACTTCCGAGCAAATGGTTCTCGCGCATAGTTTTCAAGAAGCCGACGATGTCTGATGAATGAACAACCCCGCACCCTCATTACGGAATAGCCGAAAAGGAGAATAAAGCATTTTCGTGCCGATGATCCGAGGAAGGAAACTCGAAAGGAAGCGCGTGACTCCAAAAACGAACCGCTTTCTGAAAAAACTTCCTCGCACGATTCACCCCCGAGTACTTAATGCCATTCGGCCGCGCGGACGAGGCGTTTCCGCGCGGCCGAATTCGATAATCGCGATCGTGCCCAAGTATGCGTGCCCCAATGGCTGGGGCGGCACATCAATTCTCGTTGTAATGACTTTTCTCGAGTGGGTCTCGAGACGCCCTTGGCCCGGACGCGTGCTTACTATACAAAGGGCGCTCTTCCAAGTCACGCGGTCTCGAGTCCTTTTTCCGGCGTCCCATCTTTTCTGGCCACGCTCTTGCAAAAGACCTTTGTAATGGCGACGCCCCTCGCGACGCCCGGCTCGGGGGCTCTTGATATGCGCAGCGGCTCGCTCGCGGAAAAGGAAGATGCACATCCGGCGACCACCTGCCGCCCTTCCTCTCGCTTGCACAGTCGCGCTTTCTGCAGTCAAACTGGCTGCGCGAGATGCGCTCTCCGGAGTGCACTATGCACGTACGGGCCGCGCTTCCGGTCTTCTTGGAAACTCTATATATCTCGCTGCCTCTCTCCTTCTCTGCGTACATGTGCACATACTCCTCGTCGCCTCGCACTTATCTGGCGCTGTCCATGCGCCCGTTCGAAGAGCCATTGTCTCACTCGTCCTCCGCCTCCCTCTCGAGCACGGGATTCGTTTCCTTCACGCCGCCGACGCGTGATCTTCTCTAGGCGTCTCGCAACGTCTCAACGATATCAGGGCTTTCGAGTGAGCGATCCGACAACTGCGAGCGAAACTGATTTCGAGAGATCCTCGATTCTGCTGAAGGTTTCTTCAGATTGCAGGACGAACTTTTTAGGATCGGAAGGAATACGTGGATCGTAGATGTGTGACGTTTCCGGTTCGCTGTGTGCTTCGACATCCGATTGACGTTGCAAGAAGCTCTTACTTCACGCGACTCTGTTCGCAGCGTCGTAGAGGTCGAATTCGATCCAGGAAAATAGTGCAAGCGAATGCAAACTCCGAGTCCAGCTCGAATTGGCAAGCGAGTATATCGCAAGTATTGCCAAGAGGAATTTCAAAGCCAACGTCGTGTGACGATCGTGAGAAAGGAAGTCTTCTGTCATGTTCCATGGCGGAAATCAAAGGGGGAGACGTGCAACACAGGAGAAAAAAATGCCGACGAAGCGCCTTTGCGCGGCACGAATTATCGAGGAATTCGCTGAAATTCACATACGTAGCTGACGAATTTCAAGCTTGGAAGCAATCGAGCGTGATAACAATGCAATTTTGTTCATCATCTAGAGTAGACCCCACTATTTTAGATATATAGAAATGAATCCTTGCTCGAGGCCACGAAGGAATTGAACATATTTCTTCGTGTTTTTATATTCGTCCTTCTACGTCGATATTTGAATGATTGTGCAAGATGAAGCTCAATTTTCAGTTCTACATTGTCAACATTTTCAGGATCATTAACTGGACTTCAAATCTGTAGCGTTGAACCGTCACACAAATTTTTCCTTCATGAGTGATGTATTTTGGTCAAAGCAAATATGTTGATTTTTTTTATGAAAAGATGCCATAACATATAGGATTGACTATAATTAGTGAACACTACCCGACACGTCGATGATCTATCTGAATGATCCATGAAATAACCGGTCTCAGCTCTCTAGTTTATGAACTATAGTTATTTATAAAAAATCAGGCTCTTTGAATTTTTGAAAAATTACATACCCAATTCCAAACCGTTTCCCACTCAAAAAGTCCACTAGTTCTTCCAAAGGAAATCAAAGGATGTTTCAAAATTTTTTTTGTAGTCTCCCAACATCCTCGCTCGCTGCAAGTCACAATCCAAACACACCATCGAGCGACCGGAAGTTACCCTGGATGGAAACGAGAACGGGTTCTAGCCGAGAGCCTCTGAATTCTCGAAATTCCGAAATCGAGCCGGCGCAGGACGAGGAGAGACAATGCAGTCTAGCGAAGCAGATCGAAAGGAGGGAAGAAAAAAGTCTACACGCGGTATAAAAGCAAGCGCACACTAGAGCTAGTGACGTGCGCGCGGGCGGCCACGCATGCAGGTTGGTGCGATGATGGCAAAGAAGCCAACTCGGCTGAACCGAGCGGGGCGGCCTCATGAATGAAGGCGGCCTGGCCATTTAGAAAATGGGCTCTCCATTCAGCAAGATTGCCGCCTCGTCTCTCCGCCTCGGCGCATACTCTCCCCCTTTCGATCGAACCGCGCGCCGACGCGTTCGTTCGGCTCCGTCGAGGTCGTCCTCGTCTCTATATACGCGCTACCTTTGCCGCATCTCCAGCTCCGCGTATATCATGTGCATAGCAGCGTTTCGTAAAAAAACGCTTGGCATGCGGGGAAATCGCTACGTGCGTTTACCTCCGCCACGGCCGCGAGCTTGCGGTAAACGCGCGCCGCGTGGCGCCTCATTTGCGCGCGCGTGCACGACAAAATGGAAGCGCTGCGGAGCGCGCATCATGTCGCCGAGGCATGCGTTGAGCGCGCTCTCTTTCAGACCTAAGGAACGTTAATTGGAACGTACGGGTCTGGCGAGGGGGAGAAAAGGCACGACAGAAGGGAGGCAGGGTTATACCCTCCGAGGCTGCGTCCTTAATGGGCGACGGCCAGAGTACGTGGTAAGCTTTGCGCGACGTCAAGAGGTGTATGATTCATTCGTGACGATTCTTGGGCATGAAGACCAATGACTGGAATTTAATCCAATTTGGTTGGTATTGTGGCAATTCCGAAGGCAATCCAAAGTCGAATCAAGCATCAATTCATGCAGTACAGGTGATATCAATATCGCCATAAACCCAATAAATTAATATCAAAGAAAAACGCATCGGCTGCCAGATGGCAAATCCATCGAACTGAGAAGCACTCTCAAAATCTATAGTCATTCATTAGTCAAACCATTGTAAAAGATCGCCATAGAACACTCTCAAATTTTGCAGAGTAATTTCATCAATACGCAAAGACGTCTAGAGCTATTTTTTCGAAATGCTGTATAGTTTTATTTTGAATGAATTCGTGGTAACCGTTGGTAAATTAGAACTTTAACATGCACTTACTCCTTTGAGGGGCATTTTTTCGGCTGCATGGAAAAAATTATGTGTTCCAAAAAAATATCAATTGCATGCAGCGGATCAAAACAAGAATCCATAAAGCAGAGAATACAAAAAGCTGCACATTTATTGGTCAGAGTATGCAGATGATTGATGATTCCGATGTAATTTTATCCTAATTCAATACTTTATCTAGAATTCCTATAGAACTTTTCCTATCTGTTTAATGGAAGTGATTGTGATGTTTTTGTAAAATTGAATTTTCAAAACATGCAACACCGTCTATTGGAATATTTATCCAGTCATTTCGCTGAGGGATGCCGATGTATACAGAAAGAATGAGACGAATATGACATGCTTCATCGTACATAGTGCTGTATCAATTTGATGGGTTTCAAATGAGTGCAATTTTATGGAATCTACGCAAAAGCGCCTACTGCGACGAAATTTTCGAAAGTCTTTAAAGAAGTCATAAAAACATGGATTAATCAAAACATTAAATCATGTTATACACAGGCGTAACATCGTGCCTACTCAATTTAGCCAAGTCTATTGCAGAATCGTGCACAAGATCCTGAGATATCTTAAGGATTTTGGTCAGAAGTAGAGCTAGCGAACTTTTGCCATGTTGAAACTCAGATTTGCCTTCTCACTTTTTTGCACAAATCGGGACAGTATCCAAAAAGATTGCATACGACTGGCGTGCTTGTACATCTGGCTTGGATATGTCTACTCTTTCAAGGCATTCCCATCATTTGGAAAACCTCAGAGATTTCGATCAAAAGCAAAGAAGACGAATATAAGTTAGATTGTTTCACACATTCGTCGGTTTTTTATCCTCAACGCTAAGATTCGAGAATAATGGGGTAGGCTTTCGACGAGCCGGGTGCTCGGCTGAGACATGGCCTCGAGGAGATGGGATGAGCTGGGTCATCTCCTATGGCAACATCGACGTCAACTGAAGAAGAAAATGTGACCCATTGACCTGGTTCGCGGTATCATATTGTAGTCCTTCACCTTGTCAGGGCTCATGAATGAATCTCCACAATGTTTGTCGTCGTGCTCCATTAATAGGTGCTCAAAATGAACGGTGACGCTGAGAGATGGAACTTTGCCAAGTGTTTGTATCGAAACACATCAGTTTTTAGCCCAATACGTTGATCCATTTTTATTCAGCCAATCAATTAGTACATCGGGGGATGCGATTTTGAATGATACAAGTCACATATCGAAAAATGATATGTAATCTAATATTGCATGGACCTATTCCGAACTTATTTTTCATTGATATGACAGTTCTCAATTTCATTGTTTTGAAAGTAAAATTTCATTTATCATATGTTTCTGTATAAGATATTTTCTTTGCAGTGGTATACGCTTGGAAGCTCTGGTTGTGATTCTTATTTGAACAAAAACTATGAATCTGGCACCTGTACTGAAAAGCTATTGATTAGCCAAGAGTTTTCGTCCCGGTATTAATGCTTGTAAACAGCACATGTTGTTCTGCACACAGTTAGAAGAATCTTGAGAATGGGTGGAAATTGATATTTGATATTGGGTATGTTAACCGATTGCGCCCACTGGGCTTATGTAGATAAGATCATCTTTAAAATATTCACCGAGCGAACCATATGGACCAGTGCGAATTACTGTAGCCTCACTGAAAGATCCAATGTGCTCCATACGTATAATGTGGTGTTATTAACATAGAGTGAACAACAGAGGGATGACCTCGGGGTATGACTGGAATCTGAGCTGCGACGAAGAACATCTCAATGTTGGGATTTCATGGATCATGATGGTGAAAACAAGATCAAGGTCAAAGTTTTTTCAAATATTTGCTTATCAACAAATAATTACCGATAAAAAATTAGTACCTTCTATAGGCCACTCTACATTAGTACATTGTGAAACGAGGGAGGAATAGTTGCCGATTGCGCACGAGCGCCATGCTCTGTCCAAGTGCTTAATCGGTAACTTAACCTCACTTGTTACACTCTATACTTTTCACAAGGGGCGAGGAGTCTCCCATAGCAACGTTACAATACTTTTCATTGCGCAACATTGGCAAGGGCTAGCGTGGCGTTATTTTTTATAACGTCACCTCAGTCGGTAATGATTCGAAAAATGCGGCCTTTCGCGTGCCTATGCCATGGCGGTACTGGGCACATTCCGAATCCGCGCGATAAAAAAATATTTGCCCCAACATTCCCCATTGAACAGGAAGTTATTTACAGGCAGATCTCTTCGTTTCTGAAATGTCAACGGTCTACATCTGGATCATTCCTGTAAATAAAACTGCGAAGCTCATCCATTTCAAAATCAGCTCAATAGGTTGGCCTGGTTAAATTCAGGCTGGCCTCTTGACCTTCGATCTCTTTTTTTCCAGAGCGTTTTGGGCAATTTTCTAAGAGTATCATTTCGACGTCAGGGGATGCAAACCAAATACAATTCGGTATTCACTCCGACCCCGATATTCCGGCCATTTCCTCAAATTTTCTGATTCTCCAGTGATTCAAAAGTTTTTCAGAGTGGCGCCCATTCTGAGATGAGAGTACGAGTTGTTTTTGAAAGGGTTCTCGAGGCCCAAGTCTCCAATCAACACTCTCCTTGGTTTTACTCTGCTACACCGTGAAATAATTCAAAGTGAAAAAATTTCAGACGACGATAGCCATAATTTTGCGTCAGCTCGAGCCGTACCGATCAAAATTACGACTGGCTGGCATCGGAATTCGCGGTACCGTAAAAATGAGCGGAAAGGATCGTTGCAAAGTGCTTATTCGTTGCGTTGGCGAGCAATGCACACACGCACACTCGACTCAAGTGGGAGGGGGGTGGCACCACGGCCGATACGCGTCCTCGTTGCTGCGATCGCGCGCTGGCGGTGTATAGCATCGCTTGCGCTCGAGGCTGAGGAAGTGGAACTTATAGGACGGACGGAAGCTGCGGGCGTCGACCCGCTCCCTCTCTGGCTCTCGCGAACAGCTCGACTCTTGAATGGGTATAGAGTGATAGTACTGCTCCCCGAGCGTGTGTATGTGCGCGCTCGTCGCAGCCCCTGGATGCCCTGGTTTCATTCAGCCGATTCGACGCGTCGGGCCGCTCAATGAACGTCTCTCTCTCTCTCTCTCTCTCTCTCTCTCTCTCTCTCTCTCTCTCTCTCTCGCTCTCTCTCGCAGAAGCGCTACGACGAGGCTGAAACCGAGCGAACTGGGGAGCCTCGCCGTCGGCTTGTGTATATATGTACAGCATCGATCCGTCGATGCAACGTCGAATCACGCGCTGCTACGTGCTCTCTCGAAGCTCTCGGGTAATAATGACGGAAGCCTCGACCTCGGCGAGATTGGCCCGGGTGCGTGATAAGGTGGGCTTAGGCGCTCCGTGCGCTCCTATTTGTCACTCGCCTTAAATAATTTATTCGTTATGAATTTGTAAGATGCACAAGTCGCTGATAAGATGGGAGCTTGCGAACGAAAATCAAATGAGTTATCAATGTATCCAGCGTGTGCAAGGCCAGGTCTTTTTTACTGTAACTCATGAATCTACTTCATGGTCCACCCGAGGGTCTACCTCAAGATTTTCCGATGCAGTCCAAAGTTTGTTCGAAATTCCTCAAAATCGCTCCAATGAACAAAGCTACGTTCAATTTGAATTGATGGGGGCCAAGTTATCTCAAATCAACTTAAAGCGGTTTTTTGAAAGTTTCCAAAAGAATGCACCCAACGCTCCATACCATTTTAAAATACAGAATTGACGATGGAATTACCGGGGAAGAACTCACTCGAATGAGTATAAAATACACAAGTAATCGAGGCCGAATTGGCAAAAAACCGAACAAACAACAAATTAATACGATTGGCTTAGTCAAACATTTTTGGTGCAAATCTTGCCATGGAGGTTCCTCGTAAGAACTGCAAAAACTCGGGATAACCATGTATGTGCATAATGTTGGGTATACTTTCTTCAGAAGAATAGTTCATTCGAGGTGGAATAACAATAAGCTACCTGAGTTTTTTTACTATAGGTGGTACACTTGGAGATGAAGAATTATACTCGAAAACAATTGCAATGGACTAAACCGGTTGTGCGGGTGAAAACTGACTCGAAAAAGAAGAGCAGGAGAGGGAGAACTAGAAAGTGTGCTATATTGAAGAGGGTGAGCAGAAGAAATATAACGCCAATTTCAAAAACTTTTCCCGGTACCCGAAGATCATGTTTGAGTGAATTTCATTTCTGTTAGCAACTATATCTGAGCAATTACGGATATGGAGCGGAAGTCTGGTTACCCGATAAATCACGGAGGAAAAGGATTTCCGCGAAGATGAACGAAGACAAGAAAGATTATATTCCGCGCATTAATGGCGAGACGTCGCTCCAGGCTGAACGTCGCGTCTGTCGCAGAAGAGGAAATGTCAATCGCGGTTCTGCTTCGTTGAGGTCTGGAGCAACGCGCAATTCGTTCACCATTGATTAACCTTTGACTGGAAAACTTTTATTCTAAAGGAAATGATGATTTGAAAATGTTGGCGATCGAGATTCTCACGACTGTTACTAGTGTTTTTCTCATTAAACACATTTTATACTTGAGCGGTGAGGGTTCTTTGGAGTATTCATTTCGACAATATGTAGCAATACGATTCTCATGGGTTGAACCTTGACTCTTTCTCATCAATCCCAATTCTTCTTTTAGAGCGTTATAACGAAAGAAAGAGTCAATTGCAATGCTGCATGCAATAGATGGACGGGCTCCTACGAAAAATTCGGATTGTTTGAGACCCCAACGAAGAGAGTCATACGGATTAATCATGATCAGAAACGTGAAAATGTGGGCCGGCTTCAAACTCCATGGCACGAAAATCCAAAATTGAATTCGCAAATTTTGAATGAGAGAACTATGAAATGATTCATTTGCTGGAGACAAACTATTCCGATTCTTCAAGAACTCCCTGGCTCTGCAGATCGACCACGACTCCTAACCTTGGTCCTAATGATCGAATTCATTCATCTTTCCCAAGACAGAAGTTGCTATTTTTAAAAGAGAGCCTTGCCCTCATTCTCGTAATGATTTCGTTTTGGACTACGAGCATGAAAAGAAATTCGAAGTGGAGTGAAGAATGTGAATATTCAATCGCTTCTCTCACATAAACAAGCTCGATGCCCAGAACTCATTGACCAAAGAAGAGTAATGCGAATCGTAACATTATCAGTATTTGAAATCTACGAATGAGAGCAACCTAGTCGAGATTTTCGCGATCGAACATCACACGCCAACTTATTTCAAACGCTCATAAGATATATAAAAGATATAAAGGTATGAAATATAAAAATAATATAAAAACGAGAGATTGCGGCAATTGAACCTTCAGTGTATGAAGAGCACTAACATATAGGCTATACAAACGAGATTTTCACATAGTCACTAGATACTTTCATTTAGCATTTTTTCACATCCATGCGATTGCAAAATTATACACAAAACTTTATGGTTGATGTATAGTAGTTTCTCATCCTACATGGCGACTACTACAAAAAAGCTAAGATTAAATGAGCGATTCACAATCCTCATGTCCTCTTATACATTATTTTGAGTCTGTAGAAGGGCATAATTAGACGTCCAAAACGTTGTTCTAATGATGATTTCTAATCCAACTGTCCGCGGATAGCTTGGATCACTATTACACACCTTGTGTTCTTGCTGCTAGAGACAAAGAAACCTACTGTACAATTCACGGTTGTTCTTAGCACCCAAATAAAAAAAAATGAAAGAAATGCAGTAGAAAGATTTGTACATGCATGTCGATGCATTTAGATGCATGTAGATGAACAATCCAGGTGCTACTTTGAATTTCTTCTTGGAAAACTCACATAAATGAAATTGCATAAAATTCAGACATCTTTCACGATGAGCATCAGAGGACTGACGAAAATAAAGAGCAAACTTACACTCAAAGTATATTTAGGAAATGACTTTATCGTTTTTTCGAGCCACTTTAATCGCAGCGCTCAGGCTGTCGATCATAGCTTGATAAAGGCTCAAGCTACGACCTTCGAGGCTCCACTTTTCATTTAAAGGCTGCAACCCGAAGGGATTTTAATTTATTGGAAAGCGATAAAGAGATGAAAAAATCGCCTCGGGTGGGGTTGGAACCCACTTCCTCCGGGATTCTAGACCGACGTGCTACCAACTAAGTTGAATATTGCATTCAAAGGATATGACAAGCTTTCATATGAAGTAAAAGACCTATCAAGTCGAACAATATAAAGTGCCTTAGTATTTCTCTTTTACCGTTTGTATGCAAAGAAGACCCTCATCTCTACTTTTCTTTCTTTGTGTATGTATTTTTCCTCCTTCTCCCAAGGAGAGAGAGGGAAAAATCAAGACATCAAGGCAAGCATCTATGCAAGAACTCAACAAGCTTCGATATTTCGCGGGAAGTCTTATCTAGAGAAGCATTACATTGATCGCAAGATCAATATACCACGATTTGTCAAGAAAGTCACCCAGTACTCCTTCATAAGCCCCCATTCTATCCAATCAACCTCGAACAATCCCCACGAATCATTTATCAAATATTCAACCAACACGATCGGACTTTTTCCCAGACTACTTTGCCCATGAAGGGATCCTGTCTAGGATAATGTTATACCTGACTCGCAGAAAAGGTGAGGGATCAATCACATTTTTATGGATTTCGCAATCTAGACACGAACTAGGGAAACATAGAGATATGTGCAAATTTACAGGATTTTTCATTCGATGGCTGGTGTACAACAAGTAGGGTGGTGACACTGGTAGCCGCCCCCACTCCCTCGCCCACCCCAGTAGCCACCCCCCTTGGCGTATTTATTGTAGAACTACGACCGTATCATAAAACTTCATGATGTGCTACACGGAAAGATCTCAATGAGAGGAGAGAGATGAGTAACATTGCAATCGTGAAGTTACTAATTTAGCAATGGTAAACTTGATGTTCAGCTAAACTTGAGTTAAAGTTAATCGCTATCTATTCTGAATATGATGGAACGAGAACTAACCCTTTAGTGACTAAAAATGAGTTAACGTCTTTAGTAAATTCTGTTTTTGGTTGTCATAGCTGTTGCTTTCAATATGTGCACTTCTGGACTGACAAACAAGGAATGAGAACATGCTCTTCAAGTCAATTTTAGTTTATGTGGTGTACTTTGAGTATTCCTCAGTGAGGGATCGTGAGAGACAAAATCCATTTTCTGATCATTCGCATATCGTCCGGGGAAAGTACCATTTCCGCATAGTCCTTCGACATTCTTTCCCAGACTAGACGATCAAAAAATATATCATGGGAGGAGTGCCACAACCTCCGGATCACAGATTTGGTTCAAACTGTGAGAATAGTCTTCCTTCAGCACCAAAAGATGGTATCTAAAGCAACAGAGTCTGATGTCCAATTATTTTGGAGATGTAATCCAGAATATGATTACTGCCCATGTAGGCCCATCTTAGAAAGTGATATCGATAGATATACCTGCAACGCTAATGTCATAAGCTGTACCTCAAAAACGCTTGAACATTAAGCAGCTTTCATAGTGGCCTCTACAAGGAGATGATTCCCAAGGTTCCAGCCAAAATCATGATCCGGAGGTCGTGACCTCTTCTGGTCAGACGAGATGGTTTCCACATCCTCGTAATAATTCCAACCTTCGTCCCGACTTGGGTTAACAAAGTATCACTCGGATTGCGGGAACTAACTTGCCCACCCTTCGATGAGAATTTTGAACGTCGATGGGTTGAAAGCAAATCAAGTTTTTCTCTGATTATTGCACCAAAAAAGATTGAACAACTTCAAAATTTCCGTTTAGTGCTTCGATCCATTCACCACTTTGTTCGTAAAATAGATTCAAGAGATTCTCAACGAGTTGCCGTGATAATTTTCCTCGTATTTTTCTATCGGATGAAAAAGAACGGACTGCAAATGATCTCGTCAATCTGGGTCTAAGTGAAATAGTTGAGAAAATCGCTTTCCCGAGAAATAAATTGGAAACCGGTTCTCTGTGAGATGAAATGTATCAATTCAATGATCTCTCATCTTGTTTTCTATTAGAAAGATTTGTATTCGCCACGAAAAATATACACGTAGAACTAGGAAAGATTGGATATTGAATCGATGGCATGTATCTGATCTCTTATCTCACATGTTGTCTCCGTTACTGCGGGTGCGTGATGCGGATGACGATCTCGAAGAAACGGGCTTGGAAAATGAGAGTGTGACACCGTTAGACGATTGGAAGATGCCGCTAGTTCAGCCGCGAGGATGAGGTGCCTAACCATGACAAGAATCTGAATTTCAGATTCATAAGGTGTGTGTATCATGCAAATTTCAACAGCCATCGATCGATAATTTATGCGCGACGCCAGTGACGACGCTGAAGATACTGAAATATTGCTTGTAAGTATCATAAAAGCGTTGCAGCGAGCTAGTTGGATTCTCAGCAACTCAAAGTTTCTTGCAACGCTTTGTTTGAAATAAAAAGCGATAGGTCTTCCAAGTAAGTGAACTTTGAGTTTTGTGTTCAAAGTTTTGAAATAGCAAAACAGCAGCTCCTGAATAATGATGTTTGAAATGAATGAAAATAATTCTATTTTGGTAGATATAAGCAGTTTGGTAGATATTGGCAGTTATAAGATAATGCTGACTCTGAAATAAATCTTCAGAGACTATTTGGTATCGGATGATCATCCAATAACTTCCTCACAAAATAATCTCTTCACAAGTTGAATTGGCTCTTTTGGGTAGCATTTCATCAAAGTTTCAGTTTCGGGCAAGCCACATGCAGGAAACTCTGGTGGAAAAAGTGGCGTGGATGCAGAATATTGGTGAAGTAGCGGATTGAATCATTTTGCACAAGTCCCAACTAAACTGATATCAACAAACGCTTGATGAATTATCTGCGCCATTTTCGAGTATACAGCGTTATCGAAGTAATCGCGAAAAACTGCATCTCTTCTGTCGCTCCTTTCAGGCCTTCGTCTGTGAGTTTCTCGTTCGTCTCACAGAAGTGTAGAACCGGTTTGAGCATACCCCAGCACTTGCTCATTTACGCAGGTGCTCCGAACAAGAGAAAAAAAAGTAAGAAAGGTCGAGGAAGATAGAGGATGAAGGCGAGTGAGAGGAGAGGGAGCAAAAAAGACTGATGCGAACAAAAAAATCTTGAGAGGCTAAACTAATAAAAACGATAAGGGGGGGGGGGGAGAGTGCAGAGGGAAGAGGAAGAAGATAGATACAGGAGATGGGCGGAAAATTATGGTGGTTGAAAAGGATGTGAAAGAGAGAAAACAGGAGTCAAATAGGGATTTGAATGGACGAATTTGAATGTAAGAAATAATCAATAAAATAAGTTATACGATCTGAATACCTATCAATGGCCACAGAAACTTACAAGATAAATAGACAACTGAATCTCCCTCGCAAAGCTTTAAGCATAATAGATGACCAAACATTTTGAAAGCTAGTGGACAAGAATGAATAAATAAAAAATATTTACAGCATTGGGAAGTAGTAGATCGCCGCACGGCACTTCGCACCATCGATAATTTCACCCAACGCTACCTGATTTTATAATCTATTTTGACCCTCATTCTCCGTTATCATAATTTACTCGGAATTTCATTGCGACCGTTAATTTTCCGTCAGGATATGAGTCAAGAGAATTTTGAATTTTCTCTGTTGCCTAGCAAAAATTAGAGTTATCTCAGAATTGTAGTAACATCATGCTCTCGATCCAAGAAAAAGTCAAGGCAGGGATTCTCCTGAATTTCATTGAAGAGTCGTTCGACTGTTTGAACGATGTCTCGTGAGTAAGAGTTAATGCACTGTCACTGGCTCACGTCGCACAGTCAGTCCATACAAGGTCGCACAAGTATGTAAAAGAGCATCTGCACAGACTCTGATTCAAGCTGCTTACGGGTTCTCGAGACTTGGAAAACGATTACAAACGATCATCGATCCACTCAGCGCTTACGGTAAGTCAGCTCATTCACAACTGCTTCATTGAGAATTACGCAACTGTATTTCATTCAGTAAATATCTTATTTACGGACATATCACAAGAAATTCCAGAATTAATCTCTGCAAGTTTAATAATCTTTGATCATTTTTTCCACTTGCTTTTGATCATTATTAGGATGATAAAATTGGATTGCCGATGCGATCCTTCTCGAATAATTTTTCCAATCGAATCAGTGATTATGATTAATAAGCAAAATATTGTCTCCAGTACATAGATGTTTTTCATGACAGAGAAAAAATGTTGAAATTCAAAACTCGAATTAAAACTGTTTGTAATTGTACTTGTTTGTATTGTAAATAAAATTCTTTTCCTTTCAAAATATATGAGGAATTCGAACTTCTTCGCATTTTTCCGCATTTTCGACAAATATAACGTTCTCACATCCGCATACTGGTGATGAGAACTCTTTGCCGAGTAGTTTCTTACGCGATTAATACAGATAGCTGATAGCGAGTGCTTGGAAACGTGCAAAGAAAAATTGTCAAGCCTAATCTTTCGGTATTAATTGAACGCTGCGATAATCAACCGTCTATTCTTGTTTTTTGAAAGCTGGTAACTAAAACAAGAAATTCTGGAATCATGCAGGAGATCTTACACTAATATATTCAATAATGAGTGTAATTGAAGAATGATGAACCAGAATAAACTAAATGGATATCAACGAGGCAATTCTTAGTGTTTTAAGTGTTTGTACTCAATACCTACGCCAAGACCACTCTCTACAAGGACTTAGATTTCTCCAGTTTTTCTATCAAATAGGTTCGATAGTTTAGAGTATGGGAGGATGACTATTGGCGATGACTGTTCCAACCTATCCTCCGTAAAAGACTCTTAGAAAAGGCTGTTGACACCATATCGAAAAATCTATGCAACCTCGGTCTAGAAATTAGTTCCTCCAAATCAGTTTACATCATTTTCAGTCGATATACTATTGACAAGGGCACTGATGAGATCAGACTTAAGAATAATTCAATTCCTAATAGTAGCTCGGTAAAATTCCTTCGTATCCATTTCGATCCGAAACTCACGTTCAAATGCCGAATTGATGAAGTCCATAAGAAATGCTTGAGATCCATGAACATTATCAAATTGAATAGAAGTACTTGGTGGGGGATCAATCCTGAAACCTTGCTCATCGTGTATAAGAGTTTTGTGCGCTCTATCATCGGTTACGGTAGTTTTGTGTACTATCCAACACAGGAAATTCGAGCAGAAAAGTTGGCGAAAATACAATACATTGCAATAAAACTGTGTCTCGGTTCCAGGAACTCCAGACCCCTTAATATTTTGCTTGCTGAATCAAATTACCAACCATACGTGATCGGACCACTTTTCTGTACCACTGCTATGTGCACAAAACGTATTCAAACAAGGACTCAAACACTCATGATCCAATAGAAAGACTGAGGAGACGATCAAGCGACGATCTTTTCTTTGATAAATACAAGAGACTGCTTATTACTGGC
>JAPYYZ010000436.1:0-24695 GCA_030522705.1 Eretmocerus eremicus
AAGTATTTTGAGGGACAAAGGAAGCCTGTACATCTAGTGGGCGAGCTCGAAGATCTCGATAATAGCTCTTTTTTTTGAATAACAATGAGGAGAATCGTTGTAAATTCAGGAAGTTCACCAGATACTCATATTATGTAACAATTCCGAAAATCGGGATGGAATTTCGAATATACGCACGAAGGTATCGTGGATTTGGAGATTTTCCGAAAGCTTGATTTAACTTAGGAGAAATATACATTCAATGATATAGTTACACTTTGGTCGTCGGAGAACTTGATGTCGTAAAGACTTAATGGAATTTCCTGAGTCGCTTGACTCGAACGTGTGCAATACAGTTGCAACTGTCTCTTGCCACGTCGAACTAGACGGGTAGGTGTGGTAAATTTCCTACTTAGCATTAGCTACTTATTTGAAAATTGTGATGAAATGGTTTTTGAAGAATTTTTAGTGCAAGTTGAGCCCTCCCCACAAGGGATGCCAAAATGTTAAGACCTGAGCGTCTTCTAAGATAAGGTTCGATACGGGAGGGTCACCGCCATACGGCTTTGTTGCACTCACCTTAGTATCTTTAATATTTGAATGAATAACACTTATGAATTCTTGGAATAGAGAATGGAACAGTAAATATCATTGAACGAATATATATATGTATTCATGATGTATGGTTACATTGAAAAGATGTTTATATATAACGGATGGTGATTCGTTCAGACAATGTGAGTGAGATAATTCTCTTGAAGTTTGTCTACTCTCTCGACTGTGTCGGGATCTTCTGAAATATATGAATGAAACTGACTTACAATAGTGATTCCTTAAATCTACTCAATCTCGCTGGATCGAGGCGTAGAGATGAAACAACGGAGGCGCAGATGATGGTCTAGGGCGAGATCCTCCTGGAAGCGGGGTGACCCTGGCTTCTCAAACAGCGGATGGTATAGTGTCACCGTTCTGGACAGGACTTTCGGTTCCTGAGGAGAGTCCCTGGAGCGGTATGACGTCGGCTCCAACGAACGGGTCCGTCGTGAAGTCGGCATAGCGAGACTTAACGAGACTGGACAGCGCACCGAAGCATACCGCTGATTTTGTTGCCTCGGGTCGCTATTGCAAAATTAGCTGCCCCGCTTGCAGGAGTTTAGTCAATTGCCCGCTCATCACATTTTAGTGTGCTGACCGTACGCTTTCCGAACGTCTCGAAGTATGTCAACATTTCGTCAAGATTTGACTCTCATAGACTCGGAACGCCACAGTGATTTTACGAATACTAGTGGTTCTTACGAAATGACGAGGTCGATCGGGGCTGCAAGTTCTCGTCACGCGACGCGCGTACTGATTTGACTGATAAAGGGTCGACAGCCGAATAAGAGTCGAGCTTCGAGCGCTTCTTGAATACTGATCGTTCGACCCCGATCTCCTCTGTGCAATCGCTCGAGGGGCTTGCCGAAACTCCTGTGTTGTAATTAGGCTGGTCGATTCTTGCATCGAGCTCTTTTTTGATCGCTGAACTTGCGATATTCGTGATCTTGCGTGATCAGTCATATCACTCATATCGCCACTCCACTTATGAGGATATTCCTGCATGGAGCTATATCATACGCTAGACATCCATGGCTGCCTGTCCGATCCCCGGATCGGTACTAAAAATTGGCAAGATCTGTCGAAAATTTAGAAAAATGTTGAAAATTTGGAAGATTGAGGATACTTTTCCAGGCTAGGTTGGCAATGCTCGAGCGGAAGGTCAATGGCAAGGCTTGAGTGCAAAAGGATCGACCTTATAACTGCGGTGATTTTATACATAGTCTCGTCGGAGCTACCCCGGAAATTCCGTTACATTTTACCTTGTCCCGGAAAATGTAATGTTGTCCCTACACCATGATTTTGCTAAAATACTCCTACCATCATGATTTCAAATAGGTCTCTTTCCCTTTATATAATTATTCTCATCTTCTCTAGATCAAGTATACTATATTTCCAATCTTTATTATCCATCAATATATTATCATTGATTGGGATCGAAATTGAATGAGCCCCTTTTCTTGTATGTCTTTTGCATTTTCTCTCATCGATGAGTCTGAAAGGGACGGTGGTCATCATATTTCCTAGTTAGGTCTCATCTCAAATATGATGATTGGCTGGTTTCATCGTCTAAGGGTCTGATCCTTGTATGCGCCGCGTCTAATCCATTCCTCAACATCAAAACAGGTTGATTTCCGGGTCTTTCCATCATCACTAATTGGTCTAATGCTCGGAGGTTCTGAACTCCTGTTATGGGCTGCATAGGAAATCCCATGACTTGCATCGTTATTGTCCCAGGGTCCCGGGACCACGTAACTGGAGGTTGGGAATTTTCCGCTCATTGTTGTTTGTTATCTGGAAATATTCTATCCATGAGTAGACAAGGCCCCTCCAGGCTGAGGACTTTCCAAATCACAAATCCTAGTATGAACAGTGGTATTATACTGAAACTCGAATACCTAAAGGTATTTCATAATTTTTTAAATCTTTCTGACTAGTTCCCAGAATTATATGTTATTTGTCTCCAGGATTCATGAGTGAAATCGGTTGGACGATCAGCGGCCATTCAGCCACTCCAATCGAATTACGCTCCAAAATGCCATTCCTATCGAGAGATATACCGTTCTTCTGCAAGCTATTTTCCGCATGCGAGATATACGCACAATCGCCTGAAATCACTTGGAAACTGCATTCCAGTCAAAGCGTGGCTTCATATCACAACTGGTGCGAGTATGAGGAGTCAAGGACTACAATTTGAGCCCACGTACACTCCAAAATTCCATTTCTGTCGAGAGATATACCGTTTTTCTGCAAGTTCTTCCTCGCACGCGAGATATACGCACAATCGCAAAAATCACTTAAAACTTCATTCCAGTCAAGGCGCGGCTTCATATCACAACTGATGTGAGTATTAGGAGTCAGAGGCTACAATTTGAGCCCACTGATGCTCCAAAATTCCATTCCCATCGGAAAATGTACCGTTTCGTTGCACGCTATTTTTGTGCTCGCGAAACATGCGCACAATCGCAAAAATCGCTCAAAACTCCATTACAGTCAAGTCGCGGCTTCATATTACAAATGATGTGAGGATGAGGAGTGAAAGGTTACAATTTGAGCCCACTTACATCCGGAAATTCCATCTAGATCGCGAGATATAAGCGATCGAGCTATTCGAGCGATGAAAAGTGATTTTCCGGAAAATCTCGCTATTACGCTTAATATTCACTCTTCGCATAGGCCGTAATATATTAAAACGCTTTTCAACACGTAACGATGGTCATGGCGTGCTCCTCGAGCATATTTGGTGGAAAAGCTCCAGTTATTGTAGCAGATATCCCCGATGGATCGATCGAGCGTACGAGGTGGCTGATTGATCTCAAAAAAAACGTGATGAGGTAAAATTCGCCGAGGGTTTGCTCCGGACCGGAGTCTCGTCGTTGCTATTATTATATAGTGAATAACTTATTATGCCACATAATTATCAACATATCGAGCTACGTAGACCCTATGACCACTCCCAGACAATATTGATCCCGCCTTTCACGCGTATGAATTTTAAAGTCGCGCCGATCGGAATGCACGTGTTCAATTCTGTATGTGCGCGAGCGGGCCATGTGTTGGAGCGTCTTGGCGGCCAAAGTTCCGTCCGCTACACGCCGAGTGAGAGCGTGTATGCGCCAACCGGCCGCGAATCTTCTTGCGCGCCGATCGCAATGCACATGCTCGATTCCGTATGTGCGCGGGCGGGCCATGTGTTGGAGCATTTTGGCGGCCAAAGTTCCGTCCGCTGCGCGCCGTGTGAGAGTAAGTATAAGCCAACCAGCCGCGAAGCTTCTTGCGCACCGATCACAATGCACGTGCTCAATCCTATATATGAGCGGGCGGGCCATGTGTTGGAGGGTCTTGGCGGCCTACGTTCCGTCCGCTGCACGCGGAGTGAGGGTTTGTATGAGCCAACCGGATGCAAAGCTCACAGGCGTGCAAGTTTTTGGCTGTTCGTACATCGGCCCCCCCACCGAGGGGTGGACCAGTCCAGGCGCCGCTGGCTGGTCCGCTTCGGTAGTTGGCTGAGGGAGGAGCGGATCCTCGTCGGATGATGCTTGCATCATCAAAAGATCGGGTACCGAGGAGTGAAACTCCAAATCATTTGCCTGTTCGTACATCGGCGCTCTTTACGCACTTCATCGGCACGTGTTCTTCAATCCTGCCCTAATTTCTCTGCATAAATTCATTATGTCGTTACGCTTCCGGCCAAACCTTTTCATGAATTATGATTCCCCCCATAATCGAGTATTAAAAGTAACCACGTGCAAGGTCGTAGGTGAAGTCGAGGATTACCTGTACCGAATGCCCGAGGATGCATCTTCTCATGATGGAATAATCGTAAGTTTCTGTATAATGATCCCATAATTTAGTGACCTACTCGTTTCTCAATGCTCTTAAATAACTTAGTGCATCGCTCATACGTTATATCCACATAATTTGTCTCTCGCTAGCCGACGCGTTCCCCGACCCTGTTCGCGTGAAGTGCAATCTTGCATTTTGTACCGAGCTCGGATGCCACTGCTTGTATGTTGTATCTCTTCGAGAGAGACAAAAGGATGCTACAGCGAAAGAATATCGCGCGTGTTAGCCGATTATCATTTGCTAAAATTTACGATTCTCCGCGCGATGATGGCGAGCTTCCATGAAGTACACAAATACGCGGGGATGAATATTCGCCCTTATTCGATAGCAGTTCTTTTCTAAATATCTTTGGAAAATTTGCCTCAAATTTACCGGATTTCCCGGAAAACCTTCCCGTCGATAGCTTCTCCACCGTCGGAGAAGCGCCCTCACAAAATTCCAGCTCGATCGGACAGTTAGTTCCGGAGCTATGCCAATTCTCGCGATCGATTGGAAATTACATACACTCGCGACATCACGACCAGCCATCCCGTCCCCGAACTTATAGAATCCGAAGAATTCCAACATTATATGAATATAACGCAATCTGACACGTATAGGAACACATGGGTTTACATATCCCATGTGTATCTATATCCCATCATTTAGACCATTATCCTAGAGCAATAGAGTCCACGAAGTCCAAAAATACAGTGAAAATGAGATTAAAGTATCGCCTAAGATTTCACGGCCAAATGATGAATTCTGAAAGAATTCCACAGTATAAGCACTTCTGCTTGTGAAACATGTTTGGACGTGAATCAATTTTGAGTGATCCACACTTTGCCTCCGGGGTTAAATCCAATGCAATGATGATGTAAATGATGATGAAACTGATTCGAAACTCAACTAGATGATTCATTATAGTCAGATACAACGTTATAGAGGAGCGACTAAATACAACGTCTTAGGTATTAGACTGGTCGTCCGCAACTGAGCGCCTTGGCGCTTCACATCTCCGCAGAAGGGGAGCTTTTCCGGGGCACGTATAGCCGACATATCCTGTAGGACTGAAGAGGGAGGGGAGTTTTACAACATGAAGACGTGGCAACATTGGAAAATTCTAGGAAGTTGTTCAAATCGAGACGCGCACCATCGAGTAAAAACGTAGAGCGGAAATGGTTTATGATACCACATGGCCGGTTTTGTCTCAGCGTTCAGTGTGCATGAAACCTCGAAAACATCTAGAATTTTCCACAAGCATCTCATCACTAACATCCTACCCACCGTTGAGAGGTTACCGATCAACAAATCAATTGACTGCAAAGTGTATGTATATCTAATCATTCTGCGCGTTTTTCGTACATAGGTAATATAGCAAGGCTTGAAGTTGCACGTTTCACAATGCACATACTCGTTCTGATCGATACCGTACGTACAATTTCATCCTTTCTCGGGTGAACATCGATAATCCTCCCAAGATTCCAGCTCATGCTTGGGACATTTTCATCTTTGATCAGTACCAGCATACCAATCTTCACATTCATACCTTTCTGTTTTTGTTTGTAACGAACATTCAAACCATTCAAATATTCTTCGTGCCATTTCGACCGAAATTCTTGACGAATCTTCTGTATATTTCCCCATGACTTTAGCCTATTTACAGGTGAAGATTCATAATTGTATTCAGGGAGTGCCCTCAAC
Source organism: Eretmocerus eremicus (assembly GCA_030522705.1). Lineage (NCBI taxonomy): Eukaryota > Metazoa > Arthropoda > Insecta > Hymenoptera > Aphelinidae > Eretmocerus > Eretmocerus eremicus. The sequence continues at coordinate 6,103 of JAPYYZ010000436.1, forward strand.
GAATCACCAATCAGGAAATGGCCCGGAGTCAGAGCTGTGAGATCATTTACATCGTCCGACATCGGAGTTAGGGGGCGAGAGTTCAGTACTGCTTCTACCTCTGAGGCAAATGTCGCAAATTCAACGAAGGTGAAGCGTTTGTCGAAAGCGACACGGCGGAAATGGTGTTTGAATTGTCTCACACTTGCTTCCCATAATCCTCCAAAATTTGGAGCACGTGGCGGAATGAAATGCCACTTCATGAGATTCTCATGTTGGAAAGTTTCTATTTTCTCCTCCAGTTCGTGAAAATGTAGCAAATCGTAAAGTTCTCGCAGATCACTATTGGCTCCCTTGAAATTAGATCCGTTATCCGAATAAATATTTTCTGGAATACCCCTTCGGGCAACAAAACGTCTCTAGGATCCTATGAATGCTTTAGTCAATAGATCTTCGACGACTTTGAAATGCAATGCTTCCACAACCATACAGACAAATATGCACACGTAAATCTTGGTAAATTTCTCATTGCGAAATTTCTTCTCTTTGCTTAAAAAAAACGTACCACAGAAATCTACCCCGACATTATTGAATGGTTTGGAAGCACGAACTCGAAATCCAGGTGGATCGCCTATTTTTTATTGTTCTAACCTCGGATTTGCACGGAAACATACGATGCAATTGTGAATAACCTTTTCCACTTGACCGCGACCATCGATAATCCAATATTTTCGTCTGATTGCGTGGAGTGTATTCTGGATGCCAGTATAATAATTCAACCAGTGATAGTGTTTTATAATTAGATGTGTGATGTGATGACTTCGTGGAAGAAGAATTGGGTGACGAGATTCAAAGGGTATGGTGGCCTTCTGGATTCGTTCGCCTATTCTTAGAATTCGATGAAAAAATCCAAGCACGTCAATCGATTTTTGCGATCTGAGGGTTTTTTTTCGGAAAGCCGTGCGATTTCATGAGCGCACGCTGTTCCCTAAACGATTCGAATGACTTTTCTCTCGGTAATCTGCATCTCTTTGACTGATATCTGACCACGGGTGCGCCTTTTTTTTCACGCATAGACGAAGACACAGAGAAATTACACGTAATAGCTTAGTGTATGATGAAAATTTACTCGGAATATCAAAAGTAGTCTTTGTTGCTGTAGTGAGACATACGGCTTTGCGACATTCTGCGCGATACGAAGGTATTTCTTTCATACCAGGAATGCTTGAATCGGGCCACTGACTCTCCTCAATGGCAAGCTAATACGGGCCTTCAAACCAGAGCGAGTTTTCAATCAATTGGTGAGGTAACTGACCCTTGGAAAGAGGATCAGCTGGATTCTCGTCGCGTTTCACGTATCGCCACGCTTCGACGTTTGTTTTTCGTTGTATATCAGCCACGCGGTTCGCGACGAAAATTTGATAAATGCTAGATGACGCGTGAATCCAGTTGAGAGCAATGCTCGCATCGGACCGAAAATGAACAGCGGTGACCTTAATCTTCAGAGCATTTTTGACTTGGTGATACAGATTTGCGAGCAGCTGCATGCCACACAATTCCAGACGCGGAGTGTCTTTTTTTTTGTTGGCGCGACTCGAGATTTTGAACACAACAAAATCACCTTATACGAACCATTCGATCCACCTGATCTATCGTAGATGCATGCACCGTAACCGTTATCACTAGCCTCGGGAAATCCATGGAGTTCGAACACGTCAGAATCAGCCGTTAGAACGTACCGGTCAAACTTCAATTGATTTAGCGAATTCAGTTGAAGGCAGAACTTAGACCACGCGTGTAAAGTGTCAGTTGGAATTGACTCATTCCATTCTACGTTAGCTAGCCAGAGACGTTGCACTATATGCTTAGCGTATAAGATGATGGGACCCAGTAGATAGGGAACAAAAATCTTCGCGATCTCCGATAAAATCTGTCGCTTCGTGACCCGTTCCCCGATGAAAACCCGATTGATTTCATATATGAAAATGTCATTCCTTGCCCTCTAGAAAGCACCCAAAGTTTTCAAAGAACTGTCGTGATCAAGATTATAATCTTTATCTAAGTCTTGTTCAGCGATTCCTTGCAAGATCTCAGAATTGTTTGATGCCCCTTGGCGTATTTTCAAGCCTGCCTTGTCAAAAAGTTTCATCACCTGATGACAGATCTCCCTTGCCCTCTCTTTAGTTTTGGCACCGGTTAGCACATTATCCACATACTTATCTTCTTCAACAACTTTGGCAGCAATCGGTAAGGACTCGCCTTCGTCTGAAGCTAATTAATGTACACATTTCATGGCGAGATATGGTGCTGGTCTCTCGCTAAACATTATGACATTGAATAGAAATTCATGGACCTCATCATTCAGAAACCACAGAATGCGTTGAAATCTCCTATCTTCTTCACGAACCCAGAACTGCAAGTACATTTTTGCTATGTCAGCTATAACGACAAACTCTTGAGTCCGAAATCGGGGTAGAATTGAAAGAAGGTTATTCTGAATAGTCGGACCGGTTAGTAAGTTGTCGTTTAGAGATCTGCCATTCGAACTTTTAGCTGATGCATCAAACACGGTTCGCACCTTGGTTGTGTTGCTCGATTCCTTCATGACGGCGTGATGAGGCACGTGATAACCGAGATCTGACGATTCCTCAGTTAGAGTCATGTATCCTGATTTGATGTTGTCGTTCATTGCGTTTGTGTATTGTTCGCAAAAATGCGAATCACGATCGAATCTTTTCTCCAGACTCATCAAACGCTTCAATGCATTCTCTCTGGATTCACCGAGATCGGGAGGATAGTCGCGGGATGGCAAGGCAACGATGTATTTTCCATTAGCGTCTCGCTGTATATTGCTTTTGAAATGTTCCTTACGAGCAGACTCTTCCCTGGAAAAATGAGGTTTTGAATCGAACACTTCCTTCACTCTCCAGAAGGTTTCCAAATCGAAATTTAGATCCGTTAGAAGGCAACTCCAGTATCCGGGGTACTGCTGAGCACTAAGGCTCCCTCCGAGTATCCAACCAAATTTTGATTTTTGTAAAATGAAATCGCCATAATTTAGAAGCTTCATCTGTCCGGAGCTCAAGATGGAAAGGGTCGGGCCTAATCCCATCAACAAATCAACGTTTGACGAAACATCGAACTTCGGGTCAGCTAGTTTTATATTGGCAGGAATCTTGAGATCTTTGCTCGAACGGACCTTGTCTTGACTCAAATATGTGATCGACAGAATAACGAAGAAGGTTGAACGTTTTGAGAATTGAGAGTAACGAGATTTCACAGTAAGCTCAACTAGATTGGTCGATTTGGTTGTCATGTCGTCCATTGCTGTGATATTCAATGAGCAGGGAGTGAGGTTGCAGTCTAATTGCTTGACCAAGTTTTTTGTAACAAAATTATTGGTGGAGCAAGTGTCCAAGAGCATTTTGCATTCGATGAACTGTTTGGAGTTGATCATTACGTATGCTAATGCACTCGTCATGAAATCGAATGGAATTTGCGATGATCTACTTGTGAGGCATTCAGCTACGTGAGAGCTAGACTTTAGTCATGAATCTGGCGTTGTCTTAGATGAGTTTAGATTACCGTCTATATTATCTTGTGGTTCTTGTGCGTGTAGAAGTGTGTTGTGTCTCCCACCACAAGTCTTACGTCCTCTAGAATAGCATTCACCGAATTTATGCTTCTTCAGGCAGTTGAAGCATAGCCTTTCATCCACACACAACTGCTTCCTCTGTGTTACTGACATTTTACGGAACTTGTCACACTGATACGAAACATGTGTATCACTCGAACACGCAAAGCATTTTTTGTGCACCGTCACCAAGCTCTTTGCTGTTTGTTTGGTCTCAATTTTGCGAGTCTTTGATTTGGATTCGGACTCTGACAGATCTTCGACTTTACACGTATGCATTGATTGTATTGCTGCTAATTTGTACAGAAATTCAGTAAGTTCATCAACTTCTGGAAATCAGTGAGACTAAGTTGTTCAAGCCACTTATTTTGAGTTTCCTCAAGGAGTTCATCTTCGATCAATTTGACAACAATGTTCGGTGTTACTTCAATATGCAAAATCTTCAACGCTGAGACATGTTGTAGAGCCTCATCGGCGAGATAATGAAGCGATTTGTAATCATTCTTCTCTTGCTCTGGAAGGTGCAAAAGAGAGGGCAGGTGCGAAAATATTAAGATTCGTGTCAAATGATATGATTGAACCAACAATCTCCATGCTTCTTCATAATCCCGATCACCGATGTCGAATCTGGCAAATTTGCGTAACGGTTCTTCTCCTAATGCAGAGCGTAACTAATGCGTTTTTTCGACATTGATTATCTCGGGATCATTATGGACTAGAGTTTCAAATGTATTCTTGAATGATAGCCAACGTCTCAACCCTCTATTGGAAACCGGGATTTTCAACTCAGGAAGCTTTATCTTACGCTTTCTAGAAGAGGACGCGGATTGCTCTCCCGAGACAGAGGAACGCGATTTCGAAGGTGCCTGGGTGATTCCAGATACGAGTGGCAAGTTTGTTGACTGAACCGCCAACTGAGATGCCTTGCTAGTGTGTGCATAATAAGAATCTAAGATTTGGAATCTCATGGACTCACTTTCTTCAGACTTATCTAGGAGATCTAGTTCATTAAATAAAATATCAACCTTTTCATAAAGTGGGAGTATGTTCGCTAAGCGGATCTGCAGCTGTGCTATATCATTAAATGTACCGAACGATTTGAGCAAACCGATTATAGCATCGCGTTGAGTGTATAAAACTTCAACACGTGTAACTTCTGTCATTTTCAAGCAGTGGTACTGAACTCTCGCTAACGTTATTGTGTGATTCCTTGAGAGCACTTACTCGCAATTCGTGGATGAATTCGAAAACAGTATTAATTCTCAATCACGTTGTTGTCGACACTTTATTCTCGATGTTGGAGCTGAGACTGCCAGGCGATGGTTTCTTGTGAATATTCGTACTACGATGAATGGTGGCTCGTGGCTGCGCTTCAGACTTTTGTGAATTGTGATCCCCTTCCAGTGAGGTACAATTGTCACGTCCCGTTGTCTTCCACGGTCGATTCACAAAGTCTCTTGTACTGTGGTCTTGATTTGTCGGCAATGCAAGTCCCAACCATGTGTTCCAACGACTACTTGCACCATCCGCTGCAAGTCCGCACGATATGTTTTGATGACTACTTGCACCGTCCGGTGCAAGTCCCAACGATGTGTGCTGACGATTATTTGCAGCGCTCGCTGCAAGTCTCAACGATTTAAATCACGACTACTTGCAGCCTGCACTGCAAGTCCCTAGATGTGTTTCACGAATACTTGCCAGCTGCACTGCAAGTCCCAAAGATGTGTTTTACGATTACTTGCTAGCTGCACTGCAAGTCCCAAAGAAGCATTTACGCGAGTACACGTAGTACTCGCTGCAAGTCTCGATGAGCTCTATTAACGACTACTTGCAGTATCCGCCGCAAGTCCCAATTCTTTGCCACTGTGATGATTTCCAACTGCTTACGATGTCCAACTGCAATTGGATCTTAGTTTGTCTTAATAACAGCACATTCACCGATTATAAGTCACTGTTCATGTACACAGACCACATCACTTTTCCAATAGTTTTGAGGCATATTTGTCTGCTGATGCACAATCCGGCTCGATGAGGATCATGTTCGGGCGTGAATCAATTTTGAGTGATTCACACTTTGCATCGGGGTTTAATCCGATGCAATGATGATGTAAATGATGATGAAACTGATTTGAACCTCAATTAGATGATTCATTATAGTCCGATACAAGGTTATAGAGGAGCGACCAAATACAACGTCTTAGATATAAGACTGGTCGTCCGCAACTGAGCGCCTTGGCGCTTCACATCTCCGCAGAAGAGGAGCTTTTTTGAGGCACGTATAGCCGACATATCCTGTAGGACTGGAGAGGGAGGGGAGTCTTACAACATGGAGACGTGGCAACATTGGGAAATTCTAGGGAGCCGTTCAAGTCGAGACGCGCACCATCGAGTAAAAACGTAGAGCGAAAATGGTTTATGATACCACATGGCCGGTTTTGTCTCAGCGTTCAGTGTGCATGGAACCTTGAAAACATCTAGCATTTTTCACAAGCATCTCATCACTAACACCTAGAGCGATAGAGTCCATAAAGTCCGAAAATACAGTAAAAGTGAGATGAACGTATTGCCTAAGATTCCACGGCCAAATGATGGATTCTGAAAAAATTCCACAGTATGAGCACTTCTGCCTGTTGTCAAAGGAATGAAATAATATATCAACAATGTTTTAGCATGAAAGTAAATTCAATGGTACCCCCGAACTGAGTATGAAACATTGAATTTTTTCGTCCGTAAAAAGTGAAAATAGGCGAATTTCAGCGTTTGAAATCGCTACTGTTACGCGGATTCGAATAGAATCGGTTTAATAGACGTACATCACTATCCATAAATTATATATCTACTCTGATCAATAGCTATTTTGACCATTTCAAGCATCAGAAAGTCACAAATCATGTCACGAGAGGAAAGATGTACCTCTCGCAAGGAAAAATTAAGCACATGCGGAATCTTCATTTTCTTAGACACGAATCAAAATTTCTACTTGGAAATCACTCCACAAGGGAGTTGTGGTATGCACATGATGAACGGTAGACCTAGAGGAGTCCGAATTCAATACAAGAATTTTTCTGAAGTAACCAAAGCTCTGGAATTTTAGGGTGCGCTGTACGGCAGAGTCACGTCATTTTTAGGCGTAAAAACATGATTTTTGAATTCAAATCCAAGCATAATGGTTGTAATCTCGTCAATATACATCCATATCAATAGATTGAGGGGAACTAATGTTGTACAAGATTTAGATTTATGAATTTTCGAAAACTGAAGATTATCGATTGGAAGTTTTCGGCCGTAAAAAGTGAGAAAAGGCGACTTTTAGCGTTTGAAACCGCTACTGTTACGCGAATTCCAATCAAACCGATCCCATAGACATCTATTACCATCCATCAAAGATGTACTTACTCGGATCAATAGCTATTTTGGCCATTTGGCGCATCAGGGAATCACAATTCATGTCCCGAGAGGAAAAATGTACCTCTCACAAAGGAAAATGAGGCACATGCGGAATTTCCATCTTCCTAGGTTTGAATCAAAATTTTCGCTTGAAAATCATTTTACAAGCAGATTGCGGTATGCACTTGATGAATTGTAGACCTAGAAGAATCCGAAGTCAGTGGAGAAGTTTCACCGAAGTAACCAAAGTTCTGAAATTTTTTTTTTTAATATGCTGTACGCCAAAATTACGACATTTTAGGCTTGAAAACATGATCGTTGACTCCAAATCAAAGCATCATGGTTGTAACATTGTTAACATACATCCTCATCAGTAGATTGAGAATAACTAATGTTGTACAAGATTTAGATCTATGAATTTTCGAATACTGAAGATTATCGATTGAAATGTTTTGTCCGAAAATCGAGGCATTGTCGCATTAGAACTCCGTCAATTCGTTCAATTTTTTGAACCAAACTCCTTGAGGTACCTTGTTGGGATGTCTTTTACTAGAATCGAAAGCGACCGGTTCTAGATTAAGTTTTGGAATGCTAGAAAAATTGGAATTTCACCGAGAAATGCACCTTTTGGAGATCGAAAACATCAACATATCGAATCATCGTAACTCGGTCAATTTTGGTCTGATTTCAACGTTCCAGAATTTGAATCAAATCTCTCCTCAAACGCTACAATACTATGTGCTCGGAAAATTTTGTAAATTTGAAAAGTTTTGAAGATCTGTCAAGTGAAAATTCCGAATTTTCCACCTCAGCAAACCGTCTCAGACTCGGAATTTCGTAAGATTAACCAACTTTTGACTTAATTTGCGATAGCCTTCAATATAACACGGCGATTGAATCATCGCATTTGCTTTGTGATTCCCTAACTTGAGTTTTGCACGTTTCCAGTCAATGAACTTTTGCTTTGCTGACGTTAACCATGAGTTGGCATCGACTTTGGCCTGTATCATCGTCGCTTCTGAGCACGCGCGACACACACTCATATACACGGATGAACCTCAATGCATATAGCTGTCCGAGCTCAGGCTTTGCTTTGTATCGCACATGGAGCACAATGGATTATGCCGAATGTAATGAATCTCTTTCTCTATTGGAAGTTTTATGGAAACGACTCCGTTTTGATAATGAATCGAAATAGCGTCTGATGGGTTTGATTATTGAAATATATGTTTCATGTCGCAATTGATAATGGCCCGTCGGATCTTTGGCTAGTGAAAAGTACTCTCGATTTAAGTCTAGTTATGGTGCAATGAGGAATCCTAGGTCTATCCTCTCGACGATCTCACTCTTTCGATCTTTGAAATTCGCAACTGCGCCCTCCGCTTTTCAGAGAGGCATCCATGGGCTACCTTTTGAGGAATGAATTCAGAGAAAGAACATAAAATATGTAGATACGACAAAATGGTCGACAGTTACATCCGACTGCGATTTTCCTCAACGCCACACGGACGCATCGAACAGGAAGGAAAATCCTCGAAAAGAATGATATGCTTCACCCGCTTTACCCGAGTTTCTCACAAGAGGAGGGTCCTTTTTTCTAATCATCTTCATGTGATCGAATGATGAAAGTGACGCATCGAGAAACTATATCAAAACATGAAGTCATTTATAAGGTGGAGGTGATGCAACGATGTACCTCTGTGCATTCTTTCGAGAGCTACAGGATTTGACGCACTCGTAAACCCGTTGGACATCGACAAGGAAGATGTCAATTCAATTTGCTTGCTCGGGTTGGTCTTGCGACCCCTTTTAGAGTGAATTTGTGTCGAAATGATCTTAGCTACCGTCCCCACTGGAGGACTGCATTCCCCTCAAACGAAGAATGATTTTCTGCACTACTTTAGGTGCAATCCTGCTTGCTCGAAAGCCTCGACCGCGATTGAGTTGTCTATATTACTGGTATCTCGGCTTGGTTGTGTAGTGAGAGGAAAAACAAGGATTCTAGAAAATGTCAAACTTTGGTGAGTATGTGATAATATACTTAGATATACTCCTCCTTATTTTTACATGCTCTCCCATTTTTCTTCACTCGTCCGCCATTATACCTCTGTAGTGTCTTCTTATCGACGTCCTCCAATGTCCAACTTTTATCAGTAAGAATCTGCTCTCAGCTTCCCCTTTCTCCTGTCTGTTATTCTGAATTCTTTCTTTTCCATCTCGCTGCTGCTGTCTTGAAATGTATTTAAAGAATGAAACAGAATGGGAAAATCAATATTAGTTATTTCAGAGGCAAACTCCCAGTCTGTCACCGAGAATTCTTCTCAGGACGATGTGGTCTCTCCAATCCTGATAATCCCAACTCCTTCAGCTCCTTTGATTCCATCTGTGATGTTAGCTGTACCATTTCCGGCTCCGCTGACTCCGTCAGTTCATATAAACCTCGAAATACGCCTCTCTTCTGAACTATATCGACTACGAGGCCTTCCTGTATCCTTCGACTGTTCGCCATTTCTTCTTCCTCTGCCTGACTATCCAACTTCAACTTCTTCGCCTTCGTGGGCTCACAGAAACTTCGAACTACCGCGCTTGCCTTTCGAGCTGCGCCATGTGCTACCTCAGTTTCTGGCTCTCGACCGCCCTTTCTTTGATTTTTCTTCGCCACCCTCAACTCCATCTCGCCGTCATCGTCGCCGTTGTCACGTGAATACTCAGATTTTCGTCACTATTCTTCCGGCTGAGCATTGATGACGTTGAATCATGTGGTAGAAACGTCCTTAGGTTTGATTTGAGTGTAGACTGGATTTCCCCCATTGTGGTATTTCGAAGCTTTCCTAGTGTAATTCCAAAATGATGGCTAAAATTTGCTCGCCTAAAATCTTGCATCGGAACTTTGAAACTTCTCAAACTTCATGTTGTCGGGTGTCAGTGTTTCTGTTCGTGCCATATTTAGGGATGATGGATAGGATTTCTTTACGAGGATTGAGATATTTTTCCTAGCTATGTCCACTCGGAACCACTGTTTGGCATCTGACGAGCTCGTTACCCCTACATTGCGTATCTTTCCGAGGCAGTTCACGCATCCGAATTTTCGTCCCTACGTCGATTCGGAAGGATTTACGTTTAATAATTCAATTCTTTGGATAGAAAGATTGCACAACGTCCTCCGGCTCACTGATTTTTCTTTGACACTCCACGCATCGTGTCTTATCTACACGTCGCGTTATGACCCTTGTCATGAAAAGAATAATCTGATATTGATGTGACTATGTCATTGATGAATTTAGTATCACTAAAGTTTGATGAATCCTTCTCTTCGTTCTCAGGGTCGCTCTCGTCGCTCGACAAGTCGTGCGGATCAAGGTCCTTCTGGCCCTCCTCAACCGCCGAGGGACAAAGCTGTCGGCGAAGCTCTTCGGAATATTGAGAATCTCTTGCTCGAGGAGTTCTATGAAATGTATGCGGTTTTGCCCCCTACAGAACTGAGCGAGCTATCTCCGTCAATGAACCCTCCGACAGAGCCTATCGAATTGGCCGCGAGACGGATCAATCAAATGCCCGATTATCCGAATCATTTTGTCCGGAAATATCAACATTTCTGAATGTTAATCAGGATTAGTTTTTCGATTCTCCGAAAGTTTGATGGAACGGAGTCCAAAGATAGTTAAATGCGATCAAATTCTATCTTCAATCGTTGCACCCGTAAGCTACGCAATGAAAAAGAAATTCCATATAATACACCCACTCTAGTGCGATTCATTTCGAATCAACAAATATTACAACTCGTCCGACGATCCAGTCCCCAAGCTCACATATCCCGCTGAATCATAAATTTCCGATTTTCCTGATGACATATAATACTAGAATTTGTCCAATATTCTGAGATATGTGAAATCAAAACGGGGCCAAACACCCACGTAAGATATACAATCATGCGATTTTGATGAACATGGGTCGTCCAAGCCTTGACTGACTTGCAAATATATAGCTTCCTTCGAATGGATAAGGGAACTTGGAACATATAGTTTCATGACTGACTCATTCTTGAGAGCTTCCTAATATGCCATACGTCTTACAGCAATGAAAGCCTCGTGAAAGTATAACTTCAATTCCCAGCAAAAGCAGAAGGAAAAGCCTAGTTTTTGTAAAAAAATCCCACAAAATGGAGCAAGTAGCTCTGAAAGGAACAAAAAATATTCGAGAATGATTGCGGATGATCATCTCGAAATTCTGCTCATAACGTCTTCCCACCTAAAGTTCCAGGTCAATTAAGCTCGAAAACTTATCATCTGAAAGTTCAAGAAATGCTGATTTCGCCATTTTCGGGGATCATTTGCTCGAAAACCACAATGGCTACTCCAATTCTGCTGGGTCCAGTGTATAGTCAGATAGTGGATCTCCGGAATGGGCCTGGTTTGATCGGAATCGGTCTAAAAATATCTGAGATACACCGTCGTGAAGAAAAGCAGAAATCGAAAAGAGGCCCCGAGTCTGGCTCCGCCCTTCGCGTTCTCTCAGTATAGGGCTATAGTTCCCCCTCCCTTACCGTGGAGGGAGAAGTCGGACTACAGTCCCATACCGAGAGCACGGGAAGGGCGGAGCCAGTCTCGGGGACTCTTTTGGATTTCTGGTTTTTTTTACGACGATGTATCTCAGACATTTTCTGACCGATTCTCATCAAACCAGACTCATTTCGGAGATCCATTCCCTGTCTTTACACTGGACCCAGCAAAATTGGGGTAGCCATTGTGGTTTTCGAGCAAATGATGCCCGAAGATGGCGAAATCGGCGTTTTTTGAACTTTGACATCAATCTTCTCAAAAACGTGACGTGATCGAGCAATTCTGCGACCGGATTTTGATTCAGACTGCGTCAGAATCAATTCGCAAAGCTCGTGACATATGAAAAAAGTGAAAATATTTCGGACAGTGTGATAGATGTACATCATTTGGTAAATCGCTTCATTTCATCGTTTATAGTCGGATTCGGCCCCAATTGATCACCATAAGTGATCCCGGAACTCAGCTTGCTTTACAGAGTCCTACAATACCTCACTATCGGCATAAAAATGCCCATCAGAGACACTTCTTGATTGCAACGGGTGGAATATTCTGGAAATTTTCAAAATTTGAAAGTTTGTTCAATGATTTATTCCAGTCCATTGATGGCAATTTTTTGTTTTGTATAAACTGGTTCTGAGACAACCCAGCCTCAATCATTTTAATGATAAAATTATAAATTTTTCAATTTATTCATCATGAAGTTGTCCTCCACCTAAAAAGAGAATAAGAAAACATTATTCACAGGATCTAATTATGATAATTGAGTCATTGATACGAAGATTAGCTGATCGGCAGTTCACCTTGGTTGCTAAAGAAACGTCATAGCATTTTTCTTCTTGTTGTATCCCCAAAATGAGCTCAATTCCTACTCCTCCATGGGTACTGGATTCAGCCTGCACCAGGATGACAGGCCCAGCAGCCCTAAGCATGAATGCATTGGAGAGTCGAGGCATCGTTGAGGGGGTTTTTTCATCTTATTTACCTGTGAAATAAAATTACAATTTGTTAGCGATGTATGATTTCAGATTATCTCAGTTGATAGGTTCAATTCACATCTTCATTCATTCAGTCTGATCACCCATAGCCTGTGAAGTGTTAATTTTAGATTTTAATGATATGATATTTTTCCGATACCATGAAAGTTGGATCAAGAATGCAAATCTTACCTGATTTGTATACTTTGAGTTGATCTCCCCTTTCTGAAATAACAGGAAGTCAGATCTTGAAGGATCAAAAGCCCATCTGGTCTTAGTATAGCTGTGCACTCGCAACATACGTCGATGCGAGTGGGTGATCCTTGATTTTACCTAGAAGTACAATCCAAAGCTAGAATCTATTATCACATTCAGTTGATCCCATGCTTGAGAGACAGTTTATGCTTTACTTGACATGAATCAGTCAAGAACTCAATGAGATATCCCATTTTCCAGTTTATATTATTTTGGTTTGATCATCATAATTATCTCACCGGGAGATATCAAAGGATATTCAAGTTGTATATCTTGCCGTGCATTTTGCTCTTTTGAATATGCAAATGCTATGAAGGAAGAGGGATTCACTTTCATGTTTGCTCTGATTCAAAATATCAGAGTCTAACCTCTGACATATTCCATCATCTAATTCACAACTGTTCTCACTATCTAAGATTAATCATTAATGTTTCACATACCATGAGCAACAGAAAAATCCATCCAAGTTGATGCACGAGAGAGTAGAAGTGCAAGTGCCTACTGATTCCTTGATCAGACCACTTGACCCAAACATCGCAAATGGTCCAACTAGGAGTCAGCATCTTGTCAAGCCCCAGGAAGCTGCAGGAAAGCTTGAAAGAGCTCAGTGTAGTAGGGGAAGGCACAGGAGACCCTCCCAAGGGCTCAGATAGTCCTTCAGAACCCCTGGACTTCTTTCGTCCCATGATGCAAACTTCCGTCTTTGGCTGGTGACCCCTGTGAATAACCCCAAATGATTTGTGGGACATTTTACCCTCCATGATCATCACTATTGGATAGATTGGAATTAATTCAGTATTTTGACTACGATTACACATGTTTTTCATGAAATAGAAATAAAATAGATGAGAAAAATGTGCTCATGAACTTAAGCCTATTTGAATAACATTGCAGAAGGCATCTTCTTACAACATCAATCACAACGAAACTACACAACGCCGTGATTTTAGACTGGGCTCAATCGTTTCGTATTGACCCAGCGCAACTGCAACTCGACTCAAATTGACTATCAAATAATCAGTTCCTTTCTACTTACCGATGAAAAGACGAAGTTTCTGTTGATGGCTGCTCGCCTGTTGTCACAGTCACAACTCGGATATTCCGGGTGCGATCAAGACCGGGTTTCTCTCGAGATCACCGCACTATCGCGCGGCCCATTGCGCACTTGCACCCAGTGGAGGAGAGACACCCGGTTGTCCGCGATTGCACCGGGAAGTTGCACACCAAGAATGACGAAATTTCTCGCGGAATTGCAAAAAATTTCTGATAACTTGTCTGGATCGCAAAATTTGTACATGTATTCGCATGGAAATTTTTCAGGATTTTCCACGGAAAATCTAATGGAGATCTCCAATTTGACCGTCAATCTAATTTTCCAGGCTATTCGAAATTCATTTCCGTGTTTTGCCGGGAAACATATATTTTTGACTTCGGCATTTGGAAGAACGAGGAATTCCACGTTGAAATACATCTTTTTCGAGAATTTTCTACCGAGACTTCCAGAGGTCACGTGAAGGTCAGATGGAGCGGAGGTCGCAAAATGAGTAAAACCCCCTCGTAACTCGACTGGATCGCAATATTTGTTCATGAAATTTCATAGCAAACCTCCAGTATTTTCCACGGGAAATCTAATGGTGACCTCCAATTTGACTTTCAATCAAATTTTCGAGGTTATTTGAAGGTCATCTCTGTTTTATGCCGAAGAACCTATATTTTTGACCTCAGCATTTGAAAGAACGAAAAACTTCACGTTGAAATACATTCTTCTGAGAATTTTCCACCAAGACCTCCAAAGGTCACGTGAAGGTCAGATGAAGCGGAGGTCTCAAAATGAGTGAAACCCCTCGTAACTCTCCCGGATCGCAATATTCGTATATGCAGTTGCATAGCGAACTTCCAGGATTTTTCATAAGGAATCCAATGGTGACCTTCCATTTGACCTCGAATCGAATTTTCAGAGTCATTCAAAGGTCATTCGCGTTTTTTGCCGGAAACCCATATTTTCGATTCGGCTTTCGAAAGAACGAAAAATTTTACGTTGAAATACATTGTTTCGACGTTTTTCCAAGGACTCCCAGAGGTCAGGTGGATTCCAGATGAGGTTGAGGCCGAAAAATAAGGGAAAACCCCTCGTAACTCGACTGGATTGCAATATTCGTATATGCAATTAAATAGCAAGATTTGTGGATTTCTCATGGGAAATTTTGTAGAGACCTCCAAATCGACCTTGGACCTAATTTTTACGGTCACTAGGAGATCGTCTCACGCTGGTGGAAGACATTCGCAGAATGCGCTCTTATCATATTCTCGATCCCTCGATGCATATCTAACTGGCTTACTGATAGTAATGCATTTTAATGCATCATCGGGCATTGGAATATAGTACGTTTCATGGTGAAATATCTTCATACATTACTTCGTAAGATGAAAACTGAATCACCACAACGTATCAAAATGCTTCCTGGTGTATTGTTATGCACCAAAGAACACTGACACGCATAATTTGATAGGTCTTCACGGGAATCTACAGATATTGCAGGAGAATGAGTATTGATACATCCGATCCAATTCAGCATTGCGTATGGGGTAGTGTTCCTTGAGTAAAAGTAGAGGATCGGTGTGTAAGCCATGTTCCTTTGTTTATATGACCAAGAATTGTGTCATCACAATGATTAAGACGACGCATTCGAATAACGTGATAACTCCCTAATCCACCCTCTGGCGAAGTGAATGGGGTTTACAGCTGTAATGTCACACTTAGATATAAAATGACATGGTGACTGTGATTTACAGCTGGAAGCCCTGTCAATCTTACTACAGGGTTGCCGAAGCCTGATCATATTCACGATGAACATGAAAGATTGAATAACTAACCTTGATGACAAACTACAGCGAACTATTATACGGATCATTGAAGGTATTCCCACAAGCGAAATTTGCTCAAATCAATCGAAAGTCCTTGCAAGGCAGAAGACTTCGCTGTGTTCCTAAAAAATGTGAGGATCAGTTCTTGCCATCCTTGAATGGAGGAAGAAACTCATCCTATAATATTTCAAACGAATCTCTTACTCTCCAGTCTTTTTCGTGGGCAGTACATGTTCAAGTATGGGAGATGTTGCTTTGTTACATATTATTGATTCTAATTGAGGGCATGTTGGAGCAAACAGTTCGGTGAGCGGCTAATGCACATACAAACTCAATTTTGACGGTGTTCTGCAAAAACTGAGGAGTTTCATTTGAAAAAAAATCTAGACAGCCTCAACGTTTACAGATCGAACAACAAAATGCGCTATCTCTGACCTCGATCAGAAGCGAACCAACAAGGAGAGACCAAGACCTCCGGGTGACCAATCTTTGCCAAAAATCTTCACATACTTGTACCACCTAGAATATGAAGAATCTCAATTATCTCCGTCCAATGGGCATCCTGCTCGGGGATACAGGCAATAACCGTAGGACTGCCAGTATATCTATAAATACGAATTTTCCAACACGGGTCTATATAGGCAATGCTCTAGTTTCTGTCTGTATCTTTGGCTAAGAGGCTTATTGTACGGAGATGATGTAGATTCTTTATAGTCTATGTGGTAAAAGTATGTGAAAAAATTTTGGCGAGGATTCGTCACCCGTAGGTCTTGGTCTCCCCCTGTGAGTCATCACTAACTGACAAAAAATTACAGGCGATACAAACATGAATCACCAAGTTGACTTGGTCTCAAACTCCAGGAGCTGGTAATGGCATCTTGAGAATTAGGTAACAGAGAATCAGCAAAGCTCATAAGGCTGTTGCTTTTTCGGTTCTTTGGGATGCATATTGCATCTTTTGAAACCTCACTACGACTCATATATATTTTCTGATAGGTAGCTTTTGAAGTGACGACTATATTGCGAAAATGTTTTCGAAACTCATGCTCGGTCCTGTGCATACAAATCAAATTCCGAAATTCCCATAAGTTGACGCTCCTCTGCAAGATCTACTCATTAGGTGCTGCATGAATCATGAAGTGATACGAAAATTCATCAGATCACAGTCAACAAGGTAACCATAGTACGGAATCGTACCTGAAGAGGAGAAATTCCTATGATAACCAAGTTTATCGGCGAGAGGCAGATGCTGATTCTAGGTTACATATTTGATGATTGTTCGTGCAGCTCGGATAAGATTTTGTTTTCAACAACCTTCATCACAACCTCGATCGTTCTCTTCTATTAGATAATACGCTGTATTCCATGTGATTACACCAAAAATCATAAACATCCATGAAGCTACAATTTATCGAGATACGTTTACAATTGTGGAATTTCTACATAGAGAGACTGTCATTCGATATGCATCCCTAAAAAGTAGTTTCCAATTCAAATTCATAGTGTTCACTTCTCGTATACATGAATACTCGAAAATAACACTCTATTCATATGATCAGTCTTTTGATTTCGGATTGCTCATCAGGACTCAATTCATGCGTGCCTATTGTATTCACAGCCTCATGCTCAAGACATTCGCCGCATCAGAAATATCATAACGAATTCCAGGTGCTGATCTCAAGATGTTTCGGCGATTCAAAAAAATTGTGAAAGTGCTCTCCTCAAAGAAACAAACCAAGGTACCTCAGTTCAAGGAATACTGTCGAGATACAGCCACGTTGATAAACCGTAATTACCCTTGGTATAAATTGCCTCCAACCGTGCATATCGTTTTGATGCACGCTCACAAGATTCTGGAATATTTCCACCTCTCAGCTGGAGAATTCTCAGAAGAGGGTTCACAGGCAAGCCATAGAGTCGTCTAAGAAGTTAGAAATGAACACTCAAGAAAGATTTCAAAATTCGTTCATGTCTGGATCTTATATGCAACAAGTTGATTTAGTATTGACCACGCGTGAATATACGAGAGTCCGTATGAAGCAAATTTGATACATGTTGGTCTCTTCCTTCTAGGTTAGCAACAAATGAGGATATCTTTCACAGGTTCTTCCTCCATTTTGATCCTCTTCTCTCTCTTCTTCGCAGAATGGAAGAGAGAAGGAAGATGAATCTCACTGAAGGAATGAAGCATATGTTGATCCTTGATGATGGAGATAGCGATTTCAGGAATGAAGATTAAGAAACTCATGGTGAATTTCCCTGCCTTCCGAAGACATTATGCAGTAAAGTTTCGGGGAATACTGGGTCCAGAAATTTCCTGACAGTTTGAATGCTTGAGTCTATCCAATCTGCTAAGCACAATATGACAGATTTCTCCACATTATCAGAATATCGAAGCTAGCAACCTTTTAGGAATCACAAATTCCTCAGATACTTCATTCGATCTCGATGAGGGGACATTGAAGAAGAAAGTTCTCAAATCCACGTGGCAATCTGAGATCCGGCCGTCTGTCATAATGATATTAGGTACACTTGGCGTCAATGTATTCTTTCCGGAACGCCGAAAACGCTCGCATCCCTGTCGCTCACTTGCGAGTCGGATCGAAGTTCATATAGCGCGTTACTTCAAGTCATATTTCGTTAAGGTTAAGGTTAAAACTCTGGATGATAGTGGGGAGGTGAGGTAGAGATTGGCTTTCTCGAGGGTGATGAACTTGAATTGATGGGAATGGAACGACTGAAAGAAATGATTGATCCGATACTGGATTATTTCTTTGAGCCGATGCTGAATGTAACTTGTAGAGTCAATAAGCGCTGGAATTGATATAAAAGTCTAGGAGGGGGCAGAATTTCCTCTCATGATATCATGCGAGCGCAATTGTGCGCAAATTGCAAAGTGCGGATATTCGTTCAAGTCCTGATGATCCGAGTCAGCGGCTG
>JAPYYZ010000437.1:0-33419 GCA_030522705.1 Eretmocerus eremicus
AAGATGTAAGGGATAGGTTGAATTTTTAAGAACATTTCTAAAGTTGGCTTGGATGAAGGTTTTTGCATTCTGAAACGAACCAATTCCTTGTGTTACTGATTCCGAGAGTACCATAGTAGATTGGTGAGGCTTCATTGAAACAAGCGGTTCGCGACGTAAATTTTTGCATCAGCAAAGGTATTCATTTTTCGCGTACGCGAAAAGCTTTTCGATTCAATAACGTATATAGGTTCAGAAGCGCAGAGCCCACTGCGAATTCACGCGTACGCAAAAATACTGCATACGCGAGTGGGTCCGTGCAGACCGACCAAAACCTAGACTATAGGCAGAAAAGTTTTCGTATCATTGTTGAAGTTATCGTCAATATTGTAGCGATGGAGTGACTGCAAGTGGTTTATGGCTGACGGCATCGTATCTCCTTGAAAAAATGACGACCGACAGAGAGTGCGACGTGTCACGAGCCGTCAGAGCAATTAGAGCTTGTCGGAAAATTTTTTTAAATGGAGTGGTAAGATTTTTGACTGTGAATCATGACACATTATCAATATATAACAATTTCAGGGAAATATTTTTTCCAGGAAAACTTCGAATACCTTTATGATGTTGCCTTGGCGTGGTACCAGAGCGAGTGAAAAATGGCATCGTAGGTCAGGATTTCCACGTCTGCGTTGAATTCTTCTGGGATAGATTTCTAAATTATCTCAAAACAAGTTTGCGAGAGTCCACGGGATCAAATCCAAATTGAGACACCTCTACTGATTACCGAAGAGAAGATGTTAGGATAACCATAAACGATGTTACTTCGTTTAGTTTGTTGATGGACTCAGCGCAGACGTTTTGATGAAAATCATTCTTTTGAGTTCTGATTAATGATCCAGTGAGAAGCCCGGCAGAGTTATTGAATCTCAACTCACGTAACCTACTTAATTTCTGCATATTATGCTGGTCTGAGTATTGTGTGATGTCGATGTCCATGAGTTGACCTAACATAGTTTCCCATTTTCATACCAAAACATTTAGAATAGAACCGATTATCCAGTGTTCATTCGGAATGTAATAGGCTAACATCCTATCTTGAGTGATGACCATTGATCAAGTATGCATGAATGATTGTTACATATTACTAATTAGAAGAAAAAATAATTGTGATGAACGTGGATGTAGGCAGTAGTCGCATTTTTCTAATGTTGTTGTAAGTGTAAATAAAACAAATACTTTGTCAAACTTCAGAATTTGTTACATATTGTGACTTGCGTCTGAGCTTCTATCTACTCTACATACGAGTGGAACAATTAACCTGCTGATATATTGGCTCGACCTTCGATCGACACTCTGTACCTGATAAATGTACGATATGGGACACCTATTTTACCGACATTCTTATAGGGGTATATATACGTTCCTAAATGTCGGCCCTCCCTGGTATACCCAAATTTTCATGCCCGAGCGAGAAAACGAATATTTATATTTATCACTGGTCAAATATCATGTCTCGTCAAAAGGTATTTAGTACCGAAGGAACATTAAAGACTTCTTGAAAATTACTCAATAATAAGAAGAATCAAGTCTCATCTAGAGAATGAACCAGGTCTTGTGTTGAGAATAACTAAGTGTTACGCGGACCTACTCACATGGGGAGTGCATAGACATGTACCAGATAACGTTTCCATCGATGACTTATTTTCAGATACCACGTGAAAGAGCGCCTCGAGCAATTCGACCCGGGATACCCGATGCCCATTGATCAAAGCTGGCACAAATATTGAGATTAAAAATGTGATGATTTAATTAGAATAACGCGTTATGAAATGTACTTTCTAATGGGAACAGAGCCGCTCCTGAGACGTATGGGGCCGAGAAATGTGGATGAAGTTGTTCTCTTGGGCTCATGATGATGTTATCGGGCGAGGCCTTGCATAGGTCTGTGCGCA
This sequence comes from Eretmocerus eremicus, assembly GCA_030522705.1. Lineage (NCBI taxonomy): Eukaryota > Metazoa > Arthropoda > Insecta > Hymenoptera > Aphelinidae > Eretmocerus > Eretmocerus eremicus. The sequence goes on from JAPYYZ010000437.1 coordinate 1,932, forward strand.
GTCTCGAATGCAGATACAAACGCAAACAGTATCCCAATTATGATGGCGCAGCACGTGCCTCGGGGGCCCGTTTCACGTGCACGCTCGAATTTTTCGGACGCGCGTTGCAGAGCTTAGTCATTGTGAAAATGAAATCGGTCATTCATAGCGTCTCTATATTCGAGAACTATCGTTGGCTGGTGACCAAGATCGATAGCGGTCATTTCTCGAAATAATCGAAGGAGTTTGTGTCGCACATAGTCTCAGCCGATGCGATTTCTCAACTTCTATCCAATAATTCGATCGCCGCTCAAACAATTTCTTTTTCGTTGCAAAACTGATGCTCAGAAAATTTTTCAAATTTCCTGATTTAAATGATACGAAAATCAAAAACATTGTCAGAGTCACGTCAGTCTCATTGAGGAGCAGTTTTTCTATCCACACACCGATACCTAGATTATCTCGGTAGGCTGGCAAGGTACGGGATTTCACGCTCGATTGATTTACAAAAAAGTCTGAGCGCGCGTGTGCACGTAAATTAACGAGACGCTTCTGGTGAGATGAAAGTGGCTGAACTTCTGCAAGGCGACGACGGCGGGTCGTTTGAGCCCCATGAGGCAATGGTTGCGAGAAATGGTGCGAGCACGATACCGCTCTGCAAATCAAGCATTAACTCATCGAGCCATCACTTTGTTAAGGCCAGTTTTCATCTTCATCCGACCTCTCTGTTACAAAAGTTGCTCACGAATTTAAGAAAATTTTGCAGGCCGTTCGAGATTCCTTCGAAAGGTTGGATGGGCTCGTCAATCGACCGATGCGCGGAGCACGAGAAGCCCAAAACGATGAGTCCTAATGGAGAAACTAATACAAACCACTTTTACTTTGTGGGGGATCGATCGAAGAGGAACTCACATCATCATTAAAGGAACAACTTCTACGTTGATGCCTCACGCAAAAGCCGCAGATGGGAGGCACAGAAAGAATTACAATTCATCCTCATTCCTATGTAGAACAAATCTCATTTGCATCTAAAATTTCAGAGAGAATCTCGTTTGTATCCCTCAGCTTTTCTGAAGACCAACCATCGCAGGGGTATGATTTTAAAGTATCATGAGGTGAAGGGTTCCCGACCAAAGTGACGTAAGTCTACTTTTCGAACTTCTTCATAGTCGTTATCTGTATACTTGAAATTTCATGCAAAATCCACTGTCGTGGATTTTTTCAACTGAAAACATCTTCATAAATGCAATAAACTTTTTGTAACACGTCAAAAATTTGAAGATAATATTGGTAGCAAAAATTGAAGCTATTTTTTGGCATTTTCAAAATTGCACTTACGTAGCTTTGGTCGGGAACGTTCCAATGACTACAAACAGTATCCAACTGTACTCTCCATTCTTTAATTCCGAAAATATTTCCCACAATGCAAAAAAAAGGTAGCTGCACAAAGAATCATCTCGCGGACTCGCTAATCCGACCAATAATGACAACACAACACCAAAACTCAATCGAAGCATCCATGCCCAACATATCGCTATCCATTCGCGATGCCCAAATGACAGATTGCCATCGCTAGTTTTTACGCCTGGCTACAAGCTCGAAAGAATTCGCGAAGCAGTATGGACGGGTCTCCCCTGACGCCGTTTCATCCCGGAAACACTTTCGATTTGCGAGTCTCGCGCAACAGCGGAATCGAACACAAGCTCGATCGTCCGAGAACGGGGGATGCACGAAAGCAAAAAGCATCGCTACTTGGACGATGCGCACGCAGACCGTGAGGGTATTATCCGCGCCGAGAAAGCGCGCAAAGCTCTGCCGGTGCCATGCTGCGGTGAAAAATTGACCGGGTGGGCTGTATCACTTCTGAGCGATCGGCTGTCGTTTGGATCTGGCTGTCGGCGTGAAACGAGTGGTGCTCGCGGCGCATTCATTGATACACCTCGGCAGGCTGCGCTTGCCATGTGAATCCGATTATGAATCGCTCCGGTGATATTGAGCCGCTCGACGTCACACTCGAAGAGCATATTTTACGAACGCGTGCTGCGCTCAAAAGCGATTGCTGCAGTTGTTAATCGTGGGAGAAGCGTGCAGAGAAGGGAGAGTCCCGTTGGGCGTTAATGGGATGTGAGCTCGAGACGATTTGAACGGATCGACATTGAGGATCGACTGTTGAAACTTGGATGACTTCTTCGGAGCTTGATTTGGATGCATTGGAATAATTTACCACCATCGATCTTTTTTGGAAAAATCAACAAAAAATTTCTCAGTCAGAAGTGTACAACTCTCTCGTGGCTTTCTGAGCATTACAGCAGTCTTTTCATTCTATTCGAGATTCAATCCTCGATTCATGAATAGCAATACGCGACATGTGTGGATTTTTCTACTTATAATCGTGGTCTTTGGTTTCGCAGCAACTATGAAACAATTTCATTGAGCCAGTTCGCATTGACACACTCCTGTCAAAAAAAACACGGATGTGAAACTACACGATGGGTCGGAGAGACAAGCAAGTGGAATGTTTGACGACACAAAAAGTTTTTGATGAAATATGTTTTGGAAAAGGTCTTGAAATATTTTGCAGCATGAGTCAAAGTCCCCTAAGAGGATTCTTGAAAAAATCGTCAATTGTGTATTTTGTGAACTCACTAGCCCTTCTGCACACAAATTCAAAAATTTGAAGTTTTCGAAACCATAATTATCAAGGGTACATGTGATCATCAGCAAATGTGGAATGTACGATATTCGTTCTTGATTTCACGGAATGCTCGACCTACAACTACTGCCCGGACAGAACAATGGAGCAGAGAAACGCGTGACAATGCTAAACTTTTGCAGAGGCGTGGGTGACGAGTCTTGGACCATTAACGCTTGCAACCGCTCCAATGTTGACGCGATCCCGTTACACATGTCACCGAGCAGGATTTTGGAATGGCATCCTGACGCGGCACCAGTAACAGGAGCAGTTATACAGCTTGCGTAACTAATTTTTCGTTGCTTGGGAGGAGCGATGCAGAAAAAACTCCATCTCGGTATTCCGCTGTTCTCAAGGGCAAATCACTTGCTCGCAAAACACGTCGTATATTGTTCCTCCAAATTCTAGATTTTTCTAGAGAATCATAAATATGTAGAGTAGAGAATTTAATTGTAAAAGAATGGTACAAGCAATATCCAATTTGAGGATCAGCTTGATGCACACTTTTGAACATAAAATTGTTATTACTGTGATTGGGTAGAAATTGTTCTTTTGCCATCAGCTTGAATGCCTCTGGTGAGTATAGGGAAACTTGAGCCCTGTTTTGAATACTGACCAGGAACACGTCGAATGCCTCACTCTGTTTGCATTAAAGGACTATTAATTGATGCTCAGCGATTAAATCGTAATCAATTTCTAGAGTGTGCTATTATAGTGCACCTTGGTTGTCAGTATCATAGTTCACGATCTGGTTTTATCAGCGTCATTAAACTCGTGATAAGAACTACAACGCCCAAGTGCGCACAATAAGCCTCGCTCAATTAATCTTGTCAGTCATTTGTGTTTAGCGGAAGTGGACTGACCAGCGAAATGCATTTCATCCTGTAAGTTTCTTCCTGTACATGTGATATACTATTCAACGCCGTCATTCACAGATAAGTTAGCGGATTCTAATACTTTACTATCTCTGACTCAACAGTTGAAATTTGTAGATTTTCCAGTTGAGTTGTTGTTTTGTCAGTTACTCTAACTTGATAAAAAATTTTACCCCGTCATAGATTGACGGAAGAATTCATTTACTGCGACTATTTGTTATGTACAAATACTCTGCAAAAGTTTTAATTCAAGGGCGAGATTGACAATTCGATGAGAGAATGTCAATTCATGGGAATTAGTGTGCGCCACCTGCATCATTATGCAATTTCTGTAAATATCTTTCGTATGCCCCGCCATGAAGGGTCGTCGTCGTTCTCAAAGATTCTTGCTATTTGGCTTTGGCTAGTGCAAGAAATGGAAACAGCTAATTTTTTAGCTCCAAAAGATGGATCAAAATTTTTCCAAAAACTGTTCCGTAACCGAGGATGCAAAAACAACTTGTAAAAACTCCTTTTGCTTGATTGCACATTTAGATTGCGATGAGCACACTTTGAACTACTTGGATAGTTTAGTTACTTCGAATTAACGTATTCTCTCAACTCTTATCGATGAATTGTCCTCAAGTCGTTAATTTCGAGGATGATATTAAAAATTGTCTCAACAGACGAACATTTCACAATTTCAAGACTAGAAAGTCATGGATCGCCTTCTTCATCATCACCAAGCATGGTACTATCAAAATATTTCAATTAGGCAATGTATTCTAGATCCCTATTCGTCGTCTCGATACTTTGCGCTTCCGCTGTGCCAGGATCATCTGGATGGAAAGATCAGGACTTTCATCATGAATCAATCAATGCAGTAGACGATTACCTGCGACTATCGCCCCACGAAGAACAAGTTCGAGAGGACCTGTGGCTTCAGCTCAAAGAATCTCTCGATCAGATGTACGCGGATGCTGTGAAGAGTGCATCCCAACAAATTTCAGCACTCGAATCCATGTATCATACGCGGCTCTTCCGAGATGATTCGAGGAAACGTTAAATAAATCACGCCATGCAATTTTTATCACACGATTCAAATCTTTCAAGAGCCTGTCTGGTTGAAATTGTATGAATTTTTTCAACCTCCTAAAACACTCATTATTTCAATGAGAGACCAGAATACGTCTCCAGAGAATAGCTTATGGATGTCAAATACCAGGTAGTTCTGAGATGACTCAAGTTCGTCAAAAATATAAGATGCAACGGTCCGTCATTCCCTGGCCTCTGCTCCATTGAATACCTACTTTCGCGCTGGCCTCATACCAAAATACTTCATTTGAATGCAACAAGGTGTCGTAGGTAGAACCTAATCGCATGTCTCGACAATCGAATCGGCAAGTAAATCGGCCGTCTCGCGCCTTGCGAAATTGTTTCTGCAGATATGGAGCAGATTTTCGAGGGCGATATATCGTTTGCGCAAGTGGAATAAAAGGTATTTGCAGAAATCAGCCGCGGCGCGAGCGGCTCGGTCTCCTGAATCACTTCGGCTCCGTATGCTCGAACGGCGTGTTCTCGCGAAACGAAAATCGTCCGACTCTGGCGCAATAACGAGAGGTGGCAATGTCCGATCTTATCCGTTATATGTGCAACGAGGGCCGAGTCGCATGCGTAGGTGGCGCGGCGAGACGCTTCTCCAAGCGCGCGTTGGTATCGCGCCCAGCTGGCATATCGCGTCACGATCTTATCGGAATTTTATTACGCTCATTGCACCGCTGAACCACCTCTCCGCGAATGCGTTAATTCGTCGTATTTCACTCGGAATGAACGTTTGCAAAGTGCCGGAGTGAAAAAAAGGAAGAGAGCGGGGGATTAAGAGAGAGGTTATTTTCAATGTCAGAATGCGCACGTATTCAGAATGCACGATTGATGACTCATTTATTTGTCGTAATAATTTTACTGCTCAATATTTACTCAACATAGGGACAACATACCAGAGTCGCTGACACAACGAACGTTTCGTCTTGAGCGGGGAGTGAGCGTCACATCACTGTAATAAGTTCGCATTTGCTGCATAACAATTGGATTGACTAATTATAATGCAATTTTAAAAAATTGCCTCGTCTTGTATTTGTGATTTTCTGTAAACTTGAATTAAGCTCTGCATAAGAGAATCAAATTTAATCCTAGTAATTCACCGTCGTCCAATGATACACTAATTTGTTGGAGAATACAAGGTTCCTGCAATTCCCTCAAGATCTGAGGTCCAAATCTGATACATTACTTGTATTAGATTCATCTTTGCGCCTTTTGTTTGAATAGGAAAAAATGTTCTTTGGATCTTCATTAGACCGACATACTGCCACAACAACGTTTGCCTGATCCAAGGAGAATATGACGTACACGATGTCGACGATCAATTTCGATGGTGTATTAGTGTTGGATTGATTTGATATTTAAAGTATTGAAAATACCATGGGGAAACTCTACGGAAACTGAAAAAATAGAGAATGACTTCTACTGATCTAGAACGGAAATTCTCCATTGAACGGTGATGAATGGGTCTAGTTGCAGTGATGTATCGCTCAGCAAAATTATTTTCATTCGTTTGCTCTGGTCTCTCCTCAACTGAAGTGTTCTAGAAAACACCTAGGCACATATTAGATCATGATGAAGACGACTCTCAGTTGATACTAAACTCGTTCGTCATATTCTAAGAAAGCGTATGGTAATATATTTGTGTTTGAAATAGCCGAGCTTTCACTCATGAAATCACAAGCCAGGGCGCAGCTTTGGTTCATTTTTTACTCACCCAATCGTCACGGAGTCGCTATGACTGGTTTATACTGTCTTATTGTTAGCCAACGCCATCTAAAACCCATGATGAGTTAGATTATATCAAGATGATGGTCCCAAGTAACTTCAACTTTTCAGAGGATAAGAAATATTGTAGATCCATAGCCCCAGTTATTCTCACCTACCTTTAACATTTTTTGGTACGTGTTAGAGGTCATTTCATCAGACCATATTCTCAAGTTTAGATTAACATTCATCTGATCACTGTTCTTGAGATTCCTATCTATTCTCGGTGGCATCTGTATAGCCTGGAAAAATCAGAGCTCGGATAAAATTATAGCACGAGGAATTTCCACCGAATTAGACATCAGCAGAATCTAGAAAACAAATTGAACTTTCAAGTTCTTGTACGGAATAGTGAGCGATATTGCTTAGGTTTTTTGGATTCCAAATGTAATAATAATTGTCAAAAATGTTAATCTTGTAATACCTGCAGTATATCTCCATTCTTTGGGATTGTGTAGGACAATTTCTCCTCGTGAAGAAGCACCTGAAATACAGTAGTTGAAATCAGTCTAGTCAGCTCATTTCACTGGAATTTGTTAGTTGCGACTCTGACTTCGATGTTCTCCTGCCTTACCGAAAATTTTGATGTATCGATCGACTCCAAGTCACCATTATTCGCAGCAACGATTATCACAAGTTGAGCCGTCTATGAAGAGAGAAAAATGCAGAAAAGTGAGAATGGTGAGATCGTAATCGAGCCAGAAATTACAGCATCCACAATCTCACCAGAGCACTAAAAATTAGGCACAAAACCCGTTTCGCGATCATTCTCGATTTGCCAAAGTGAGAGACAAGAGCAGGTCAATTGATGCTTCTGGCGCATTCAAAGCGACATTTCTCGTTCGAAACTCGTCACGGCCATCTGTATAAATTTGCCATTACGAGAGCTGTCATTTCAATCATTCACATTGCATTGATTCCATCGTAAGAGTATCCAAGAATGCAGTTTTGGCATTTGACAAGCACTCAACGTAATAAAGAAAAAAGTCTTCAATAACAATGAGACTTCGATGCGCAGAAGAACTGTTTGGCCGTCGAAAAAATAGACGAGAAGAGACACCTGTCCAAACACGTAAGGCCTTGAGTACGTACGGAGGTACAGACAAGACATTTGTTGAACTCGTTAAAGTTTCCTCCAAACGCCGATACTTCTAGAAAACATGTTTTCGAGCAGGGCACGCGCAGCTCAGACTATAGTGATAATCAATCCAAGTCAATGATTCCAAATAGAGTCCATACGAACCATAATATATTACATCCTCCAAAATATTCGAACTTATCATCGATTGAATAGAGAAGCTATTTTCGAACCGATTCATCGCTGCTCTCACAACAAAAGGAGTTTCCAATATTATTCTCCATCTGAAATCGCGATTCGCGCTCGCGAATCCCACAAAGCGACGACGAAAAATCCACGGATGGCTTTTGCTCTCTCGTGCATCACGGCTCGAGTATTCCGGAAGAGCTTCTCTCCTCATCGCTCATAACGCACACGGCGCATTCGCACCGATGCGCATTACGGGCGCAAATACAGAGACTCGCTGTGGGGCGCGGTGGCGTGAGATCGCGACCAATTACCCGCGCTGATATATGGCTTTGGCGGCGGGCTTTTCTCGCCCTCGGCTGTGTGCCTAGCTCTCGCGCGCGGGTGGCACTGTACATACTCGTGCTTGTATGTGCACGCACCTATACAGCGAATCGCGCCCGCGGGCTGAGTTATGCGCGCCGATTTCCGCGGCCGCCCGGTTAATCGGCTGCACGGGAGCGAATTGTCATTTTCATGTATTTGTACGCGAGAGCTGCTCTTTTTGGGACGAAACTGAAATGCTAAATCGAAATTTGGTTTGGTTCCGAAACTAAAGATATCGAAGGATGCAGTTCGATCGGGGTGTTTCTGGGACTTGAGATGTATTGTGAGCCTGGATTCAAAGGGTGAGAGGGCAAGAAGCAGAGATTGGATTTTTGAGGAGTAATGCCAAGAACCGTTTTGATTTGGATTCGGATCCATATCTTGGAATAGACAATCACCGATTGTGCATTTGGTTGTGGGATTTGCATTGAGCTTCGGGACGATATTTCCGAAGCATTACGACAACATCAACTATGGTTCACTTTGATTTGCGAAATTATCGAAACTCCCGAGGTTGCATGTGGTTTAAGGTTTGTGGTTCGAATCGTCATCTTTAGATCGGTCGATTCAGAAACCCGTCGCTCAAATGAGACTATTCCATGACTGGCTGGTGCGGAATCATTTTGTCCATGATCATGCGAAACATCCAGAATTTCCTACTAAACTGGTCCCCAAAATATCATTTAAAGCTCCATAGTAAACCAAACTTGCTAACTAATCAAGAGAATCAGGAATAGATTTGATCATGAAGGTAAAACTCGAAAATGTCTTCGAGAATTACGGTCTTTTGAATAATTGAGAAGTGAATTTATAAATTGGTGGATCAATTTTGAATTTATCGTTGACGCTATTTTTTTTTTCAAAAATCTAAATGGGCAAAGAATACTCGGTTTACAGATATTTCTTCATGACTTGAATTGTAGAACATTGAGTAGAATATAGTTTTCTCCTGATTAAATGAAGTGATTATTCCCAATGCAGTGCGCATAATCCTAACATCCCCTCGGGCAATGCTTGTCATTCGAATAAACGTAATTTATATTCACCTTGACCATCTGCAGAAGCTCTACACTGATTTCTAAGCTCGCCATTCATCATAATATAATTGTGGCTGATTTATGGTGCATATTTCAAGGTGTTGAGCGCATAGAAAACGCGGAATCAAACGCATATTGTGACTCCGATGCAAAACAGAGAGTATTGAATTATTCATGTGCATTTCATTTAGTAATTGGATTAAAATTCAATTCTCTGGATAAATACTGCGATGTGCACAAGAACTCATTGAGCTACTTGGAGTTGGCTTACGTACCCCACGAAAACACGTTTCGAAGTAACATTGTAAGTCCCTCGAATCGGAGCAAGGTGAATTTTCTGTCTACAACAATGTTTGAAAGGTGAAGCACGGTTGTGCGGCATAAAAGATCAATGAAATTTATTCAAGATGGGACATTGTGAAAGAATCAGGCGAATGTGGGACGGATACTAGGACCTCGCGCCATTGAATCCCGATGATAACTTGTCCGAATGGATCTTCTCATGATAGAATTATTCCCGACCGACCTCATCCTAAGCTGATCAAACTAGGTGAAAAAGCTCTAGACGCGTCGTCAACGCACCCAAGACAATTCATTTACCCTCTCAAACTTGGTCTATAAATCGTATACCAACTTTCACACCGAGCAATTCTATCAAAATAAGCCCATAACAATATACATCGAATATGTAAATGGCCGTCGCACCAGCTCTACACGCAATCGAACAATATGAGAATCTATCCGCGCAGACCGGCAATCACCATTTCGCCTCCTCGGCGAAACATTACACCCGCGTGTGTCGCACACTTTCGGCGACGATTATCGAATATATAGTCGCGCACGGCTCGGCTGCGTTCGACATTTCATTCCAATTAAGTTGAATGTTGGCGAGAGCCGATGTCGTAAGAATCGGATACTCAAATTGGGCTTTCGGTTATCAGTCACGGCATTCGAATAGGACCCATTCGAAAGACGAACGATTGGCTCGTACGCGAGTGTGAGTTGTGCGCGGCCCGAGCGAAACGCATGCGCTCATTGTGGCGGGAGCTTTCTCTCATTAGCACTCGCGAGCCGAAGTCTATTGATGGAAACGATGGAATATCACTCTTGTGAAATTACATCGTCGATGCGGAGCTCTCGTTGTTATGATTCAAGCAAATTCAGACAGACCCGACTCTCTGTCCTGCGGCGCCCGTTCAAAGTGCCCCTCGATCTGAATCGAATGAAGTCGATTGAACGCCCGAGCGTTTTTCTGGTAGTATTTTAAGGCGGAAGGGTACAGAGTACATTTATACCTGCACCCCGTTCGCGTGGCCGGTATGCAGAGGCACTTTTGCATCGAGTCGTCATTCAGAGGTGCGTCAATGTTGACCTGCACATTATAGACGTTTAGTAAAATTATGATATGGACGTAATTCACGAAATCCTTTACTGTAAATGTTACAGAAGATGTGTAACCCTCATAATTCTACGCACGAGCATAGCAACATGAAGTAAACCTTTTCAATGTTTTCCTCTTCATCGTTAGATCTAAAAATAATCTGTGTTGATTGATATTTGTTCAAGAATCACAAAACTACGTACAAAATTAATTTTTTTTATTGGCTCTACGACAACTGTTTGCGCAGATAGATGGAACTCGACTTCTAAGTATGATCATTTTTCCAATCATTTCTGAATCTAATTTGGTTATTTCGATTTTTGAATGCCCATTTTCAGCTCTCGATTCTGATAAAATGAAGCATTCAACGTTAGATAAACAGATCACGAGAAAAAGTTGTTCACGAATAACAAGAAAAGAGGAGAGATTTTAATGGTCAAAAATGATGAGTTTGGCAAACAATGAAGAGGACCCTTCATCAAATTATCGAAAGATTGATAGATGTATAGATACTTTTCGGTACTGTCATTTGGTTTATGCAGGATGGCCCCTTTTCCCTAATAATTGTAGCGAATATGCATTTTTTTCTTTATTCAAGCATTCTAGAAAAGTCACGCAAGATATTCACTACTACACGATCAATACGATTCACGTACTCAAGCTCCATAGAAAAGTCACACAAGTATCAATTTATATATCCTCGTTGCGGTGTGTCCAAAATATCGAAGAAGATGTCCATATGAAAAGTGTATATCCAAACAGTCAATCCGGGAGTGAGATTTGAAATAGTATTTCATGACACCGCACGCGGACGGGTAGTCATGTACGAAGGACAGTTTTGCTTGTGTACTTGCGGCTTCATACCATATTTTACAGCTCGAGCGTCTAAAAATCATGTCCAAAGTTGCGATTCTTATGTTATAGAGCTATAAAAACAAATGAGCCACCGGCTTGCAAAATCAATACAGCGGCGAAGACGCAACATGTATGGGATGTTCATCGAGCTCGCGCAGCGCGGCAACCGGAAACACCTGATAATGTAACGAGCGCGAAAAGGTAATAGGTCTGCGCGACGCAAACAAACGGATAGCGATCGGCGATTAGTTCGAGTTATGAAGCCACGAATATCCACGCTGCGGTACCACGATACATTGGTAAACTCTCCGTCCTAGTTCAGTCTCGGTGATGCAATTGAGCAACGCCGAAAATACCGTACAACTCTCAAGGCAGCCCCTCCAAGGAAGAGACCGAAAGTAGAAACAGAGAGAGAGACTCGAAATAATCCCATATCGATCAGAGAATGACTTTCGCCGAGGATACGTGTCGGTATTCGCGCGAGATGCATGTGCGCAGTATGATGTGGTGTTATAAACGGGGAATGCGCGACTGGCGAGAAACGGATTTATAACTCGACGATCGGCGCAGCTTCCGTATGCAGCAAGGACTATAGACCGCGCGTACCTCCTCGGCGCATGTGCTGTGACGCTGATGGACGAGACGCGTCTCCGGCGGCCAGTGGAGAACCAGTAGCGCTTGCGGATGTCGCGGATAAGGATTATTCCATTACTCATGCGCGTCTCGCTCGATCTACGCGCCGTAGATGCGATACGTGCTTCGTACCATTATGCCTAGGCGAGTTTATACCGAGATACCAGTTATGAAGATTACGGATGGCGATTGATTCTGTTTGGATTTGCTTGTGGTTACACGGACAGCGGCAGATTTTGAGTTAATTTTCTGATCTATAAAGTTTTGACGGTGAGAAGCCTTGTTCATCTATTGATAGCTGATCGTCTGATAGACCCGGTGCCTGGTCTCGTGGATTTAGATGTTGGAACGGGGCGATGAGTGAGACCGCTGCTCGAATTCGGGTCGACCTGGCGTTTTGCAATCAACGCGAAAAGCATGTGGTGACAAAGTGGAGCGAAACGATGTGATGTTGAATGTTGAGGTATCGAGTTCCGATTCTATGTACACGCACGATAACAATTTCAAAGTATCATAACTAAAGGAAGGATTTAATCGAATATTTCTATGAAGGGGCTCATTAAAATTGCGGTGAATTCCTATGAGCAAAGTCCTTTATCGCTTTGGAACTTACCACTCTTTCAGATTCCAGTCATAGCTCTAGCAGAAATGTTCGCAACGCTATCCACAGTTTTTCAAAATGATTGGCAATATAGGTTTCAAAGAGTTTTCTCAATTTCTTGACTGCCGCCAGATTGGAAAGAAGCTCCAAGAAATACTTGCTCTGTGCCTCAAAGCTTGCTTTCACGAGAGATCACCTTTCCATCGTTCTAATATAATATTGCATGCGCAGTGCACACGCAGTTTGATATATCATAATAATTCCATTCATTGCACAGGCAAAAGCAAGAATTTTGCATTTTCGTAAAGAATTGCTTCCATGATTGAGCAGAAGAATAGCTATTATCGGCTTTATCTCATACATCCTCAAAAACGATGAACCGAATTATGTCCGACACTGTTTGCGTCCAACAAATTTCAACCCGAAATTTTAACAAAAGTTCACTAACCTAGGTCAGTGAGATGCTTGTTCGTCTCGGCGAGGATCTATCGTATTATTTATACTCTTCAAGAGACTTTCTGAGACTAAAATTAAAATTCCTTCGAATAACGTAACTCTTTCAGCTTGACCTGACAACGAGTCGATAATTTCATTAGAAGAAGAATAAGAAACTATGGAGGAAAAGCAATTTGTTCAGTGTCATAAGTAGGTTATAACTTACAAAGTCGAAGATGGGTATGAGAATATACCGGATTCGTGGAACTCTCCCCAGTATTAGAAAAGGAGTAGCAATAGCAATGTTAAAACTGGAGTATGATCTCTGATATTGCTCTGAGAAAGCGATCAAAATTCCAATCGTCACTCCACGCTTGATCAAGAAATTGCCCAAGTAGAATCTCGTCTTTCTGAAAAGATTTTAAACAATGAGCGAGAAGTGGCGACTTTTCTTGATTATCTTCATTTCTAAACGAACGACGCAAATGACCAAAATTATACTGTCATTCATCAACCATTATTCAAAATGTTATTCCACTCACCCTTTTCCACCGCTTTATCTTGATTTCATTTTCATTCTAATATCCACCCGGGACAGTAAATACAAATCTCCTTTGTGAATCGCTTGATCGGCCAGTATTCTTTGCGAGTGATCAATCACAATATCCACAACGAACTAGTCACTTCTTCTTGGCGAATATTCGATTTGCTAGTAAGGTGAAAACACTCTTCGAAATTCGAAAAGTTGAGGTGGTAATTTAGGTAACAAACGAATGTTGTTATCACAAACTCAGCAATATCGAGACTGGTTCGCGAAATTTACGGCATCTTTGCGAGCGCTTGAGCGAACTTGGGTGAAGTCATTGTTTGTATCCTAGCAAGTGCAACGCGTGGAGTCAAAGTTTTCGAGCATCACCAAGACCATGGAACGCCAAATTTGACCGAGTCCTTTCCTCGCTCATTGTAAGTATATCGCGCCCCGCAACGGCATCGAGATCGAAAAGAAATCGAAACGCGACATCTGCATTCGACTTTCGAGCCATTATTGTACGCTTGTAAGCGTCTCGTATCCGGCCGAAGCGAGACGACTAATCGATACAATAATTTCGCTCCAATCATTATAAATCGGCACAATCAAGGGGCGCGCTCGCGACAAAAAAGTCCCTCGACATCGCAGCCCCGCGCAACTTTCGCTCGGCTCTCTCACACCCGGGCCTCGAAAAATAAAGCGAGACGCGCACAAGACCGAATCGCTCGTTGCTCGCTCTATCCTCCTCGAGCCCGAATCGGTGCCTCGGCCCACACTCGATAATCCGTTTGGAAGGAGGCGAGGAATCAATAAACGAGTCGATTCGTTAATTAATCAGAGGGACAACCGATCTCGTTACGGTCGACACAACTTTGGATCCCGATTCGGCCGTCTCGGACAGACTCGCTGATATATTTATCACGTCTCGACGTGCAAAATCGCGCGCGCGTGTAACCATATGAGCACTCATTCGTCGCGACAGTTACACGCGGACGATTTGGAGGAGGAAATCCGAGAGATATCTGTTTGGGCTCGTTGAGCGGAAGCAGTCGCATCGATATCGCGAAAAGGGCCAACTTGTCGCGAGTGCGTCGTGTAAGTCGCGCCCCCGCGATATCGAGACATATGCATTTGGGTCAGAGATCGAGACGCGATCGAGCAACGACGATTTGGACGGATACTGCGTGAGAGGCGCGTGCCGCGATGCCGGTAAAAATTTTAAAGGCTGGTCGCGGAGTGTGTCATTGTGGATTTTAGCGAGCTGGCGTGTTTTCGAGGGTTCTAAATCGTTGTGTAGGTGGAAGGGTGTGAGTGTACAACAGAATCGCTCGCCTTGTGCTGTACGGATCGGGTATATCATTGGTCGCGTTCGACGATAGCCGCGTCGACTAGATTCTAGTCGAGGCGCGAAAATTTTCTCAAATCTCGGATAAACAGGCAGCTTTCCAAAAACAATCTGGATTATACGTTGGACCGTGTGTGCAGCTGAGAATGCAAGAAGTGTTTGGCAAACAACGAGGATACGCCGAATTTTAGGCAGCTTGTAGACAATAGATAAATGTATGAAAGTCGCGTCGCTTGTGGAATGAGGGTAATTGATGGAAGTTTGCGCAAAGCCAACATTGATTTTGAGAAATGATGTATGTTTCCTGGGCTCGGGCGTCATTGGCCTAAAAACACGTCAATTCTGACGTCTCTAATTATTAAGTAGAGTGATTCATGGAGAGGAATTGATGCCTTCTTGTTTCTTCCCAACAGACAATTTCTCATGCAATACCAGATGTGTGTACTTTGAAAGAGTTTCCGCCGCTTGGAAGCAATCGCTCAAATCGTGCCAAAATGATGAAAAGTCAAAATGATCATACTGAAAATTTCGGTCGTCCTAGGGTAACTGATCTGCGTACCTGGTCAGCGTCCAAGTAGACTCTTGAGAGTTGAGAAGCTCTATCCTTATTCATACCCAACTACTTACAAAACTGTTCAAGATAGAACTACAACTCCCTGAGATGAGACCCAAACTTTCCGAGATTAGATTTCTTACGCAAACTTTCTAGGATACGGCTTTCTATAAGCTGATTTCTGAGGTAAGACTTTCTATTTCCTCCCAATTCGAGATAGGGGTTGTTATTCGCTCACAAATCGAGCTCGGGCTTTTTAATTCTCAAGCGTCCAAGTTCGAAAGCTTCAGTTAATATTGCGTTGTCACTTTTTAGATTTCTTCATAAAGGAGAGGAGAAGGGATTCGGGACGGATGAAACTGTCATCACGTCGCGTTGAAGTTGCGCAGGAAGTTAAAAATAAAGTTAGCACGTGGTAAACCTCTGAAAACGGCGCGGCGTTTGTTTCGGTTCAGAGTCAGCTCCTATGGAATTCTTGCCATAGTCACTCACAGGAATCTCGTGAATGGAACAAATCCCCTAAGAGCAACTTTGAATAATACGCAGGATGACGAGGATACCTCTATAGGAACTGATTTCACGCAAACAAACTGAAATAGCAGTATGTCGCGTGTACGAATTTTGCGAAGGTCGTGATTGAAACTTTTGGTACGAGATCATCTTGTGGCCTATGCTCGATAGAATTCTGCATCCGTTCCTACAATTTCATGCAGAGGGTCTCGTTTGAATGAAACCGACCTGGTATTAAAAAAAATCAGTGTACTCATTTTGCGTACTAGCGGGTATCTGATTAATTCGACACTCGCGCTTCCCTCGAGGTGATGATTCATAAGGCCTGATGATCCGCAAGTGCCGCAACGCAAGTTCATATGAGATGACTGAATGAGATATAGCAATTCAGCGGTCGATCGGAGAAGGAATGGCCTCGACTAAGCTGTGTTAGTATGTCTGTATGTATAATGTATATGTTTGATTCTGTCAAAGCTGCACGATGGGCTGCCCGAAGCTAGTAATAATAAAAAATGGAGAAATATTCTTAGCCCAGTCCTTTTTTGTGGTGTAATTTATCGAAATATGAGCGGCACAATTCTCTGTCCAGAAAATTGCTTCTCTTCTGGACTCCAAACGATCATAAATAGCCAAAATGTCCGCAGCGTGGCAGAAAAGAATGTTGCTGGAACTTACGTCTGTATCGTGGCTCAATAGTTATCGAATATAACTTGTATGAAGATGTCCAACAAATTTCTTTCGAATTAGTTATATTATCGACCAATACATTGATCGGTGATGTGTGCGCTTGCGGGATATTCAAATATATTATATGCTTCTGTTGACTTGGCACTACGAGCAATATCCACAAGATTGTGAATTTTCAAGCTTCCGTATATTCGAAACGGAAGATGCATCGAAGGATTTTGATGGAAAGATTTGATCATCGGAAAAAATTGATTCTACGCGGAAAATTGATTCTACTGATCGCGGTGGCGTTTCGTCTCTCGACTTCTCAAACCTTTCCATCAAAATGCTTCGATGCATCTTCCGTTTCGAATATACGGAAGCTCGGAGGTTCACAGTTTGACTCAAAGAAATTCATTCTCAATCTGTGACGTTTCCAGTATATAAAAGCTGGAGATTAATTGTGGATATTGCTCGTAGTGCCAAGTCAACAGAAGCATATGATATAAAATTTTTTCGAGTTGGATTCACCATGAGAAAGTGTCCTATATTAGGAATAATCGATACGTCAACCGTAGAATTTTTGGGTTCAGTTTTTAGAGTAATTTTCTGTATTGAGATATAAACAGGAATGTCATATGGGCAGTATCGCGAAAACTTGGAGATTTGGTCAGTTCCGTGGACTCGCATTTTTTGCTCTTACGACCATGGGAATTGACGCAGCAACTTTTCCACGTAGATTTCCTCTGATGCAACGATGCTCTCCTCAAAGGAATTGCTACGGAACATGTTGGAAATCGTTTGGCGGGAGAACAGGGTGTCCACGGAACTGACATGAAACCCCCACTATATGGATACAAGCACATGGCTCGAACCCTTACTTACGTATTTCGGTCATAAAACGTATAAGAATTGGTCGGTCTAACTTGGTACTGCAACGAAAAAGTATTGACATAGCGATTATATCCATTATATCAAAATGAGAGGCACAAAATGAGACGAGACACAAATCGAAACTGTCCATGGAACTGAAATTCGGGCCATTATTTGTTGTATATAATAAAGATGGCTTGACAGATTGGCCTGAAAATAAATTCCCAACTGTATTCCAATATAATACGCGAGAAAAAATGTCTATTGAGTGGTTTCGAGCTTTTCTGTCAAAACGCGAGATCATTACATGGAATCTGCAAGTTTCCGCGATAATGCCCATAAATGAAAAATTACTCTCGCGAATGCTAGTGATGATGGATCGAACTCTTCATGGTGAGATTATCCAGGAAAAAATTTTGTATGACATCTTCAAGTTGTATTTGACATCAACACTTTCGAGGATCAGTTTTTTCTGACACGATATGGACATTTTGGCTGCTGATGATCGTCTGGGGACGATAAGAGAAAAATTTTCCGGTCAAAAGTAATGTGCCACTTATTTTCCAAGAGGTTAGACCACAGAATAATCCTGGGCTGGGAATATTCTTCCTTACTCGACGTTTACTAACCCCGGATAGCCCGCCGTGCAGTTCCTCGGAATCAACCATATCCATCCACACGGAGGCGCCCGCGCATGAAATTTAGCCCATCGCGTGCAAAGCAGTAGCCACAAAACTTGCAGACACTCGATATCTGCCCTGCTTGGCAGACCACAAGAGCGTGGCAGACCGCGCATCCTTTTCGATAGAAAGCATAGGCAGAGGCGCATCAACGACGACGAGGGCGGATAATGCTCACGAGAAGCGAACTAATCGAGCGCGACTGCAGCCACGCGTAGGCTAATCCACAGTTACAACTGTATCGCAGATCCATTCCCACGTTGGCGTGCAACTCCAATTTCACGCATCCATACATATGCAACTGTCATTGCGACCGCAGATTGCGACTCAAATATACGTAATTACAGACGTCGCAGTGCAGACGTTATAGGCTAAAATGATGGACGCGATCGTGATGAATGCGCTATGAGCACAGCGAGCATGAATCGGCGGTTGATGTAACAGCGATGATACTCTTATTATGGCGTACCGCAAAACTTATTCAGTTCGATCTGTACAGGCATCTTACAATTCGAGAATTCTCACCCGGTGATCGAACTTTGGACGATTTATCTAGTCAAATTCATCCACAGGGTGGTTTTCACATCAAAGGTAAAAATTGCAGGCAATGTAGCCCCACTGGTCTAATTTCACTTGAAAAAGATCCACACACTCGGATTCAAGTTCCACTTGAGTACAAATCGTTGACGATGAAAATTCTACCATTTAAGTTTCTCTCAAAAAACAAAACCACCCAATTCATTTCCTCATATTTACCCAATCGATTGGGGCCCAATAATAATTTCCATAGGGACGATAATCCCAAGCGATGAAATGCGGACCGCATTTCATCGTTTGTGATTATTGTCACTATGAACCGGTAGGTTGAGTTCCATAAGATTCACCCAGTTGAACCATCATTCTCTATGAGTGGCTTTCCTCCCGTGCACCTTTTCACTCAGTAAGAAAATTCGCCCACACACTTCTGGCGCTGAATTGAGGGGTTTCAGATCGAAAATTGCTACATAAATCGCCATGATCATTTATGTGGCGACTAGGCGACATGAACAGAAGCAGAATCGTACCGGGTAAGTCACCTGGGTGAATTTTTCCATAAAGGATGTGCACTGCAAGAGATGACAGCATTACCTGATGCGGAATAGATTTGTCACATGGAAGCGGAAGTAGTGCATTGCGGGTAGCCCCCTGTGATCATGTCGGAATTCGACCGAGTACGTGCAAGGAATGGTTGACGAAAAATCAGGTGGTGACTTCGAGGACAAGATCGGCCAAATTTCGCTGGAAATTTTTTGCCAGACTCTAATCACCTGGAATGCGAAGGATCCAAAGTATCTATGTCTAATCGGCCTCATGTCCGGAGATAAAGACAATAACGTCAGCATGGCCAGTATATCTATGTATACAAGTTTTCAACACGAGCCCATGTGTGCAATGCCAAAGTTTCCGTCTGCATCTCGAAACAAGAAGACCATTCGACGGTGATACTCTTGTTTATTCATATTCGAGGTGGTACGAGTCTGTAAGATTTCCAGCGGAATTGAGTTTCCGGAGGAGGGATCCTCTCCTTATAAGTACTTCTTTTTCCATTTGAATTTCGCATGATCGACAATCGTTGTCTGCGAAAGTTTGATAATCCGCAAACAGACTCTCGAATTATTTCCACGTAAAACTTTAATTTTTAATCTGCGGGGCCCAGAAAAGTGCCATACACAAATATATATTGCACACTAAACAATGCGCTGCTGGACGCTGCAAGTGCTCGAAAATTGCGTAAATTTGGCATAGCCAAATGATGCAAATCATCGTGCAATAACTGTTGAACGTGCAATCGCATGCTCTGTACCATTCAAGCCCGGAGCGCGGCACTTTCTCCGTTTGCAGTATGAGATTGAAGCTGGGCCCGAGGATAAAAAGGCGGTGCCCATTAATTTTGGTGACAAACGATACGGACGTGATGCACCAGCTCGATCTGCATCGCTTGCACATATTCGCTTACATTATCAAAGTTGTCACGTTTGCTCGTCCTAATATGATACGCTCATTTTTTAGACGAGACCGAAGGCACTTGAAATAGTTTTGTTCTAGTGAGTTATCTGAAATATGAAACAAAAAATCATTCAGGATGTGACTTTCCATGATATATTTGATTCTTCGCACGGTTATATCCAGTTCCAGTGATGAAACCTCGCTCAAAAGTACGTAAAAGCTCTCCTTTACCGACATTGACCCTAATTCATTCAAATAGAATATTTCGAAAAAGTAGCTCCTGACGTTTTTGCGTATTGGTGAGATGCATCACTGCGCAGAATTTCGGAGTGATTAATGGCGATCTTCCACATGGGTTTGCTTCAGAGTCAATTGTAGACTTTAACCAAAACTGAGTTAAAAGATCACCCTGAATCCCTCCAAGAGTCTACACAACGATACATTTCAGTGATAGTCAGCGATGTCCGGAGCTACACGGGAAAAAATAGTTTATTGGAAATACAGACTCATATTTGTTGGCTCACTATTTGTTGGATTTACCGACTAGTTTGTTGGTTTCACAAACAATGGTTCTGTAAATTTGACAAATGAATGTATTGTTGGCTTTACCGACAGCACCGAAAAAACGGGCATCGATTGCACCATCACCTTTTTCCCAACGCGGCACCTGCACTGATTCCGGTATCCATTGGGCCGACGACGGTACTCCAACTCCTTTTTCGGTTATTACTCATAGAACGCCCAATGGATGTTTGACGGTTGCTTCTAAGCAAACATTATGAATCAAGTTTGTTTTCTCGATTTTGATTTTATTCATTGTGCTTGCCATGAATAACACAGCCACATAAAATGAAGGTCTGACCCACAACTCGACTGTCCCACCCTCGCGTTCATGGGTTGCTAAGTCTGAATGCGGAGCCCGTTTAGTCCCAGCAAGTCAGAATTCTGAAATAACCTCAAAATACCATGATTTGATGGAAAAGTTCAAAGCTGGTGCAAAATTTCGGATTTGGAAGTTTGACTATATCACCTGTAAATTTTTGGGGTTGTTGAATCTGAATCTGGGGCTAATTTGGTCCCAGGACATCAGAATCTGGACATAAACTCAAAATACCACGATTCGATGGAAATTTTGGAGCCGATGATCAGAGGGCTCTAGACCTACATGTTTTTCGGGTCGCCAAGTTGGAAGATGGAGTCCGTTCGACTCCAGCAAATCACTATCTCGACATCACCTCAAGAAGCTATAATTTTATGGAAACTTTGGGAGTCAGGTATCTGATATAACCTCAAAAAAAGCACGATCCAATGAAAAAGATTGGAGGTGGTGGTCAAGGTGCCCTAGCCTCATGTGTTCTGGGTGACTGACTCCCCAAGTCTATAGTTTGCTCGGCCCCAGCAAGTCAGCCATCTGACATAACCTGAAAGAACCATGCTTTGAGGAAAACTTCTAGAATCGGGATTCTGACGAAACTTCTTGAATCCGAAAAACATAGCTCTAGAGCGCTCTGATCATCAGCTCCGAAAATTTCCATGAAATCATAATATTTCAGAGTTATCTCCGGATATTAATGTGCTGGGACGAAACTGACCCCGGATTCGGACTCAGCAACCCCAAAAATCACATAGGTGGTATAGTCAAACTCCCAGATCCGAAATTTTATACCAGCTCTGAACTTTTCGATCAAATGGGGGTATTTTGAGGTTATGTCGGGATTTCGAAGTGCTGGGACCAAACCAACCTCAGATTTGGATTCAGTAACCCCAAAAATCACATAGGTGGTATATAGTCAAACTCCCAGATTTAAAACTTTGTACCAGTTCTGAGCTTTTCCATCAAACTATGGTATTTTGAGGTTATCTCAGCGGGCTGACTTGCCGGGGCCGAGCAGACGACAGACTTGAAGTCAGTAACCTAAGAAACATGGATCTAGTGCACCTTGATCACCAGCTCCGAGTATTTTCATTTATTCGTGCTTTTTCGAGGTTATGTCAGAATCGTGACTTGTCCATTTCCCATCAAATTATAGTTCCTTTAGGTTATGATATTCACTCGTTGGAGTCGAACAAACTCCAATTTTCAAGTCGGCGACCCGAAAAACATAAGTCCGGAGCGCTCTGATCATGAATTCCGAAAATTCCCATCAAATCATGGTATTTTAGGGTTATGGCGGGATATTGTGGTGCTGGGACCAAACCGATCCTGGATTAGGATGCAGCATCCCCCAAAACATACGGGTGGTATAGTCAGACTCCCAGATCCGAAATTTTGTACCATCTCTGCACTTTTCCATCAAATCGTGGTATTTTGAGGTTATGTCGGGATTCTGATGTGCTGGGATCAAACCAACCCGAATCGGATTCAGCGACCCCAAAGACATATAGGTGGTAGTCAGACTTCCAGATCTGAAACGTTGTACCATCTCTGAACTTTTCTATCAAATCATGGTATTTTAAGGTTATGTCAAAACCTTGACGTGCTGGGACCAAACGGGACCCGGAATCGGATTCAGCGACTCATAAACATGAGTATAGTATAGTTGGAGTTCTTGGTGAGACCTTTTTTGTGTGTGGCTATGTAATCAGTGAACTTCGTCGTAATAGTTGTGGGTTCTAATATCAAGAATGTGATTTCTGTCACTGCAACAATTACTTGTTTGTCAGAGTCTGATTTGACAGACTCGACCAACTGTTCGGTAAATCCAAAACTTACCGACTCAACAAACCCGAGTTTATTGTAGGAGAAAGGTTTTCGGTTAATCCAAAAGAACTAGTTTGTTGTCCTTACAAACTATTTTTTCCGTGTACTTTTTCAAAATTTGGTATAGTTTCATTTTAATTGGATTTATGGTGGATTAAAGGTAAAAAAGAGCTTGATGGGGGAAATTTAAGTGAAGATCAGTGAAATTCCACTGAACCCAGTGGAATAGAATCATCAGTTCCCACTGATCCTCGCTGATTGGGCAGAGAGATTGGGGTTGGATCCGATTGTTTCCTGAAGTCAGAATGTGGGACCGCCAGAAAAGCTCGGTCTCAAAAAGTGACTATAGTGAGGCCAAGTCTTAGCTTCAGAAAGAAGAATTTTCCTAGCTCTATAGATGACTGATTCCGAAACCTTACTTTAACCGAGTGGAGTAATCAAGCTGGAATCCTCTCGTAAAACGAGAATTCCGGATGAACCAAAAAAACTTCAGTTGATCGAGAGAGCGTCTTCAATTATTATTCTTCCTCAAAAGACTGATTTTTCAAAATGAATGACGCGGCGAACCGAGTAATACATGGCGCTGAGAAATCAATGAAAAATACCCAAACGAATCAATCTCTGCCGGAACGCTCAATCGCATAACTGGATGAATTACGGCACCACCATCCATTATTGAAATGCATCGGGTGAGCGTCAAAGTCCCCAGTCACGGAGATGTCTCGTGCAAACGCGGCGCACCGCAGCAAAGCGTCCACAATACCACCTGGAGGACCATCTCGCGCGATGACGAGGCAAATTTTGCCATCGCGGCGATTCTCGGACGTTTATGCATTTGCCGCGAGGAGGCCGGGTTGAATAATAATAATGATGGGGAAAACGGATGTTATCGCTGGGCGAGCTGCGCAGATCGAGGAAGTGAATATTCAAAGCGACGCCTCGGCGGATCAGCGCCGAGCCATTGTCCGGCTTTGACTTTTACTTTCGGCCGCTCGACCCGTCGCGGTAACCCCATGCAGCCCATTGCACCGAGAGGAAGCTGCATCATCCAAGTTCATTACCGATCATGTACACATAACGCCATGATACGTACACAAATGAGAGACTTTTTTCACGCATCGGCCATCGCAGAGAATGATTTCACTTCGTGCCAGACGAACCAATAACAGAGTGACTGGTCGTTCTTGCTGAATCGAATGTTCCGAGAGTAATCTTGGATTGAATTGACATCTTGTTTTTCAACATTTGCATCACCTGTGCAGAGTGAGAATGAGAGATTGTGTGGAATGGCAAGTGATCGAATTCTACAGTAACGCCTATAAATACATATCTTCTTTCAGCGTTTCGCAGTGGATGCGTGCTAAATTCATACTGGTAATAAGGGCGAAAAAGTGTCAATGCTTACACTAGTGAGAAAATAACTGCATTTATCGGGATATCCTGCTAGGAACGTTCTTCCATTCACTTGATTTGATTGAATAGTATATTTCGATTCAAGTGACCTACTTTTGACGAAACCTACTTTTTTGCAGTCCGTGAGTGAGAGTCAAAAACCCATGTGAGAAGTAAACTTTCACGTACGGAGTGTCAAAAAATACGCAATTTAGCTTAAAAATCAATATTACAAGCACTCACGCACAACGAACGAGTCGGGCGTACCTCGATTAGTACCAGCAAGTTAGCTATTTGATAATAAGATCATTTACTCGTATTTGAGGCTAAAATTACAAATCTGTCAGTCGGAGGGCGAGAACTATCAACTATTCAATTGTCATACATTTCCAAGGGCGTTAGGATAAATTCGCGCAGCTGAAGTTCAACATCATTGCAATCAACTCGCAGTTTCATTATAGCCATGAATCCACCAAGAAATGAGCTAGTAATGCGCAGTAAATTTTCTGCACAGGGGAAGCGATTCCCTCGTGCGACTAGATTTTTCCCTCGATCGCACCCAGATCACAGTTTGTAATGTGGCAATATCCCCGTAAATTCTCGATGCAAGCTCCGCAAGTACAGTTAAGCAGTGCCTAGGGTCAAAAAATCCGCCGACGTTCATCCTAAAACGCGCAAAGTCAAATCGCACGCTTGCGTACAATTAGATGTCACTTGGAGCTCGAGCAGATTTTTCTCATCCATTCCAGCTGCGCGCAAATTCAAGCACATATAATAAAGCGATCGACGAGTGTCGAGCTACGTATGCCACAAGCACAGTCGGGCGGCGCCTGCAATCTTAGAAAAGGACTTTCTCTCGTTATTGGCCGACAAAGCTGCGCGAGCTCGGCCGAAAAAGCTCAACGGCGGAATTAACGACTTCCTACTCGGTAAATTCGAGTCGCGATAATTTTCGCCCACGACGCGCGATGCCGCGCGCAGCTTTGTGTGTCGCCGTGTAATGGCTCAAGTACGATTACAGAAGCTGGAGGCGAAAAAATTTCGATACGTCGTTTTGCCAACCACGTGTATGTACACCGTCGCAGCCGGAGGCTGTATCGAGGAATGAACGTAAGTATGCACATGGGCGCAGAGTCTCGTGGGAGGCGAGTCGGGCGCTCTTCATCTCAATCTCGGCCCTGCCCGCTCGATGCACATCTCAAGCTCATCCTTTCACTTTCCGATGGAAATGAATAAGCTCCGAGTGTGCCTCGCTCGTGTGTTCCCGGTACATTTGTTCGGCGCAAATCGAAGCCTCGCGTATCGGCCATACCTGATTGTTTTCGTTTGAGCAATGTGTCTTTTGATCAGCTCAACGTGATCGAATCAGAGAGCTTAGCTTGCCTGAAAATACATTTATTACAAAGTTTCTCTCTACTCATGAGATATCATTTTATTCTTCGCACTTACAACCCTTTATGGGCCAAATAAATCTAAGTAAAGTTCGAAGGCTTAAATAGAAAAAAGCGTATCACTCTTCCATGAGGACACTGTCCACCCGAAGTTTCCATTTGTTGAGTGAGGATGGGAAAATTTTTACTAGATTTCGGCGGTTACTCCCTTGTGGAGGAGTTATTGTATGTATTACAACAACCAGAAATGGAGAGCTGAGACTCATAAATAATGCGTATCTTGTTAGAGAAAAATATTTTCTCGTTTTTATGGTGATTCAAAAATGAAAGACTGCCCAAGACCTCAAGCCCAGAATTTTGCTCCCAATTACGTAGTTTTTGCCACCCCTGTCGTTACGAAGGAGCCGAATGGTGGGCCCCGCCGAGCGATAATTTTTTGGTCAAAGGAGGATTCCTTGTTCGATAAATTTCATCGATGGGTCCGGCAGAAGCTGTTGAATCTGTTTTTCACAGATGCAGAAATAGGTTTTTATGAGAATTGATCGCGGGAAGATATATATTCTTGCGCAACTTTGCATCTCAGAGGAGAACACCGTAATTCTCATCGCCACAGCGAGAGGGTCAGATTCGTGTTGATTTTAATCTACCAAGCTCTTGTTTCTCGGAAAGAGAGCCTTCATAATGATCGTCTATCATCGAGTGAGAAGATTCAGCAATTATTCATGAATAATTAATGAAAGTGAATCGCAAACAAAAGACAGCCTTGCAGGTGAACCTCAAATAGACTCGTATCAAATTAATCTGAGTGAAAAAGGCTCTTTATTCACAAAATGTGACGCTTGCACTTTTTTATCTACCTTGGAACACAAGATTTTCTTTGTCCTGGAAGAAACGTCCTTGGCAACACTAAACTTTCTATTATTTTTCATTCTCTGGTCAGAAACTTGAAATCTCGGATCGAGATGTGAAGAAGCCGAAACGGAGAACCCCCCACGTATTGATAATTTTCAATGATTCACTACCAATGGGAGCAAAACTCCATACTCAAAACCGCAGAATCCAGAACGAGTTCTCGTCGCAACCCAGTCACCCCATAACCAAGCTGGCGTCTCGCCATATAACCCTTAACGCAATAATCTCACGGGTGTGGGCCAATGGCGCTCAGTATCGGCCGAGCTCACGCGATGCATCGATCAAACCGGACGCAGCCTCTCGATTGCTCTATGTAATCGACGGCCCGCCACTACCACCGCTGATGTTACCATATATAGATGCAAGGGCTATCCCACGTGCTCATTGATAAAGCTCAGCCCGGCTGTGGGTATAAAGTACTTTAGAGCGTGTAGGGAGGAGTCGGGGTGATTACAATGGTTGCGTGCAACAATAACAGTTTCTAGAAAAGCAGCGAGGGTTTAGCGTGTAATATTCTGCCTCCGTGTCGATTCTCACTCGTGACTTTGGTGAGTAAGATAGGACCAGGGCTGATGGTTTTCTCCTCTCCCTCTGCCCAGTAATTCATTCGTTCGTGTGCGCAAACTTTGTTTTGAGCAAGAATTCCAAAGTTAGCATATTGTTGCGCCTTGGGGTGGTAAAATAAATATTCGTGCTTGGCTTGCGCAGGTTGTTTTAACATGAGAGACTCTTAACCTTCGCTTCGCTCGTCCTACAATCGACCCCTTGTACAAAAACCACGTATCTCCAGTGTGAAGTTCACTTTTTGAATTTCATAGACGTAATTTTGGTTTTGAATAGGTTAAAAGTATTTCATCACAATTCTCAAGATAAGAATTGTTTCAAATAAAGCGCAGCAAGGCCAAGGTTCACTCACGTCTTAGATTTCAGATGTTCCGAAATCGGGTGCGTTACCATAGTTTTTTGCGCAATGCATCATAAGACACTCATCTCAGCTATTCCATCCGAAATCCAAGTAATTAAAATTGTCATTCTTGTTTCACATCCGACACATTCAAGTGCTGGCCACTGGTACATCTCACCACGATCGGCGCCATATCGACAGTTGTGGTCACCGAACTCGCTTTTCGGAAACCGACCACCGGCAGCGCCGAGAGTGAAACTGCATTATGAGATTAGATGCACTCAGAGCGATTCGGTATTGGGAAGTAAACTCCGTGTTAAATTAGATGGCAGCGCAGAGCCAACATGGCCGCATCTCAAGCAAACTACATGTTAATCAAATCGGCCAATATGGCCGCCGCCAAAACGAGTTTTCTTCCCAATAGATTCACAGCGAATCATTGAGCAAATTTAAGCTTTCGTTCCTTTCGAAGTACATGGGATGGTTGTGCGATTTTGTCGTTGAATTGCGACCCTTGAAAATCTATTATTGACGATTTATGACTATCGTCTGAATTGGCACAAATTACATTGAGCGTCTCCGCAGCCATACGTTGAGCCCTCATCGATCAAGGTGGCAATTACAAAGGACAGGGCCGAAAAAAGCGTCTCGCGACTGATCAAGAAGAAATAACAAATAAACCATCTCTCCTATCCTCGGAAACTGCTCAGTAAGTATCGGAGGAGTTTCTTCGATAAAGCAGTGGAGGAAAGTAACCAATGCAAAGAGCTTGCCCAGGATACGCGCCAACTGGCGCCAGCAATCATGGATGGACGGTAGCTATTACACGGACGTATGAGTTCGACTGCCCCCTAACTGTCTCGTATATCATTCAATTATCGGTGTAGAGATGAGTCGGAGATGACCAACGAGTATACCTACCTTTGCGAGCGATATGATTATTTCTCATTGCAGCCTCTCTTTGACTCGGTAAATAGCAGGGGAACATACTGTATAATCATTTTCACATGCATCTGTGCAATCGAGGCAGTCAAGGTCTTCATCGATGACCTTGATCGTGAGATTCAGAACGGATTATACTTTCCTTGATTCTCTATTACAAGGATATCAGAGGCAATCGAATATGGAGCATCCTGAGAAATCTATACAAAAATACCAAAGTGCGATTCAACGATCCGAAAGGCGTCGGCCAGTCTCTTATCCATTCAAACTTTGAGCTTTGTCTATTCTGACGGCGTGGTGAGACTGAAAAAAATAACAATATAAAATGGGAACCTAGTGACAAAATTTGTATTGAGTCGTATCCCTGACTATGATTCCTTGTGGGCTATCTGATATATATAGCTCTCGCTGCTCGGACCATGACTATAGTGCACTGACCCCACCAGAATATATACACTATAATGAAGCCCGATATGCGCTGAAAGTATACGGCAATCGTTTTCTACAAAGTTGAGCCTTTTTCCTATCATCCAAAGACGTACCATGATTTCACGCGTAAAAGCCACGAAATGCTGCAAGATTATCGCACACACGTTCACAATGGAGTGCACAGATCGCAAAATTCAAAGTGACTTGGCATTCACCGCTTTCGAACGCATCCGAATTCTTTCGACCAATTCTCACGCGTGAAATGTCCTCTGCATCGAGTGACAAGCGTCACTGACGCGATTGCATTGCTGCTTATTGCGCGCCTCCAAAGATGTTGGCAGTCGAATGCTGGACACGAGCACCTCACGAAGTCAATAACTAGTAAGAGCTCAAGCGTACTCGTCGTCAGGAAACTTTGGAGGAGAGGGCTACTCTGGCTGTATGTTTTTTGGGCCTATTCGATGTTATCGTGCGGTCGAAGTTGATCGTCCAAGCTTTTTCGGAAGCTATTTCTACGTCAAACAGATAAATTGTGAACAATGAAGAAGTGTTGAGCAACACGCAGTGCGGATGAAGGGTACGGGTTTAGCTAAAAGAGATTGTCGAGAGAAATAGAGCAAAATAAGGAGAAGATGAATTTAAGCCTATTGATTGCCGAAATTTCGAGATCAGTTAGAGGTCTGTACATGCAATAGTTTTTCCAAATAATGTGTACAAAGTTTACAAGTTAAGCGGATGCGAAAGCTGTTGATGTTCGAGACTGGAGCCGCTCGACTCGCAAACTTTGGTCACATTATTTGCAAAAAGTATTACATGCACAGACCTCTAACTGGTCTCAAAATTTAGAAAATCTATGGACTTAGATTCATCTTGTCCTCGTTTTGCTCTATTTTGTCTCACTTCCTTGTAAAATCCATTTTACTGCAGAGCAGACGAGGAGACCGCGCCGCACACGCTGCACGGCCGCGACATGCCCTCAATAATTTTTTTATGGAAATTCTATCATTTCTCTGTAAATTTAAAGACTAGAAGTTGGTTCCATCGGAACAATCCTTTTGCATTCGTGCGGACAAACAATGATTCATACGTATATTACTCTTTACTTATAACGAAGGGATATTTGAATGGATCATCACAGAATTCAAAGAGTTGACTCCATTTTTCGAAAGTCAAAAGTGGCCTTGTTTCACCATGACCCGTAGTCATCCAAATATTAATACTTCCTTAAGGAAAAACTGCGACATATCGAGCATACTCAAAAAACCTACACCAGAACTGCAAACATGTGATAAATGATCCGAATCGCAGCTCACCCTTATCACTCTTGACGTCAGTAGTAAGTACACGAAGTAACTCGGGTATCGAACTTGATTTCGAGTAATTTTCGCACAAATCCCACTATTATTGCGATTTTAGCACAATTACTCGAAAATGATGAGCAGGCAATGAATTATTATTGACACCGCATCAGAAATCGATCGATGAGTCATGTTACGTAGAACTTATGAAATAAGCTCAAGTATATGAATTACACAAACGACTCGGAAAAAGTTTTTTGATAATTCATCGTTTTTCTGTTTTTTACGATAAAAAGTGCACCACTCAGCCGTAGTGTCATCATTTCCACTTTTGGAAACATCGAAGAAATCTCACAACATCTACGAGGGCTTAGAATAATTGCATAATGGAGTGGAGTGCGGTTCAGCGTTACGTTTGGAAACCCAATCTGATGAGCTGCTTCTTGTGAGGCACGAACGTTTAGAAAAGATGGGCTAAAGAAACAAGGATGTAGATAAAGCTCATCGATTTTAATCATTCGCATTTGAAATCGTTTCCGATGTCGAATGCAGCGACTGGGAACCATTGATTCACAAAAGTCTAATGATCAATGAGATATTTCTCTGGCTTGAAAAAAATAAGCCCGGCTAGAGGAGTTAATTTTCTACCAATTTCATGCAAAATAGTAAGTTTTACTGGAGGGTTCTACAATAACAAGTGCATGAATACACATTTTGGCTCTTTCGCAAATCAGGCCTATCGACTAGTTCTTACCACCGTGAAGAAAAATACGTTACTAAAAGAGATAAGCAACATGCTTTCTCAAAGCGATTGCAAGGAATGTATAAAATAAATCGTAGAATCATTCAAGTAAGTTTTGGGGAGAAAAACAATACCAATCGAATGATCTCATCGAGTAGGATAAAAAACACGTTGCAAATTTTTGTTAGGGTAATTCTTTGAGCGAAACGGATGGAAAAAGAGTTGAAAAATCGAACGTTTATCGGAATCTATTACATTGCTTTTTCTTTGAGAAAGAAAAACGAGTCATCTCATCGTTTTGTTAGTAACTCACGAGCGATGTATGCAATCACTTGCTTCATAAAGGAAAGATATTCACTCGATGGTCGGGAATACCCGCATCCAATAGTAGTTATCGTGTTCCAACAGATCCATTATTCGTGTGACGAACGTAGAATCCACATGGAAACAATGCTGAAGTCGCAGCTGCTCAAACTTCAACAATAGATAATAAAATTCCATACTTTGAGTTCTCGACATGCCTAGAGTCAAGGACCACGCGCGCAAAGAATATCATTAATGCGCAGTAACTATTGATAACGATTGAGACCATTGGCTTTTTCCTTTTAACAATATTTTTTTAAGTGTCTTTGCTTTTTACAACGATTGATACAAGAACTCCTTATTTCAAAAA
>JAPYYZ010000438.1:0-36801 GCA_030522705.1 Eretmocerus eremicus
ACTCTTGGAGTCGGGTTTTCCTCGTCGATCGTCAAACGTTATCGGCCGTCGTCTCGCGCGTCCTTGTCGATCGGCGCGCGCGCGCTCGGGCCGTCTGCTAGTCCGGCTGGCCGCGTCGTTCCCGGAGCAGCGCCCGACCCAAGCCAGTCCGCCAGCAGTTGCGAGCGGCAGTGGCAAGGCATTGGGGGAGGCAGCGAGTGCTCACGGGACCCGCGGCGAGAATCCAGCAGCAGCAGGCACTCAGCGGAGCTGCGGACTTTGTCAGAGCGCTCGAGAGGACAGCTGCACCATGTACAAGACGATCGGGGCCCAGCAGGCCCAGCAGGAGCACGTCCTCGCGGTCTCGCGCGACTTCATCGCCCAGCCCCGTCTCAGTAAGTGTGTGCGCAGCTGTATCTGCCTGTCCCCGCGAGGACCCCTTATCGCGCCAAAGCTCCACGTCCTCCGCAGCTTCCGAGCTTGGTCTCCCGGACACCGATCGCAGAGCCCTGCCCTGGGGAGCGAAATAGCGAGACGCGGGGACCAGGGCTCCCGGGTGGACGCGTTGGCCAGGGCAGAGGCGCCGTCGGCCGTCTCGGGTGCCGCGATATCGATCGGCCCTCGGGGCGCACAGCTGATACGCTGCCAGCCGCGAACTTGCCCGAGACCCCCCTCGGGCTGTCGTCGGTGACGTGCCTCCGGGCGAGTCCTCGGGGCCCAGTTCTTGGTCGGGCCCCGGGAGATTCGGAGATGGGCGAGGCGACGGCACGCGCGATTTGCTCGGCGGCGTAGCTCGGGCTGCGGTCGCGAGCCTGTCATGTGACTGCAGACGACGCACACTTGTGTATCGCGAGCGCTTGTTGTGAGTATGTGCTTACTCGCGAGCTTCTTCGTGTAATCGCCGTCTTCTCAGCCACCAGTCTCCCTGTCTCGCATTATTTTGGGCAATTTCTGCTTTCCCCTCGACAATCTTCAGGCCCGTGCGACTACTCCATGATGCAAAGCTGAAGCTGACGCTATCAACCCGTTCAAACGGGCGTGACAGCATCGCTCTGGTCTCTGCCAATATTATTGTTATCGACTCATCGAGACCTTCACGCTGAAAATTGCAATCATTCCCTCAAAATTATCCCTATTCTGCACCGGAAAATGTGATAACGCACCGTTTCAAATCTCTCTCAGAGAGCTTTTCTATCAATTTAAACAAGTTATTTTATGAATTTCTTTCTGGTATTTGTTTTTCACATGCTCAATGCAGGAGGATTTCCATGATAGAACCCAACATCTTTCAAAATCAGTTATATGAAAAGCCAATGCCCAATACAGTCTTTGAATGGTTTTTCTAATTTATTTCAGCATACAAGACAGTGTCTGGAGTAAATGGTCCTTTGGTCATCTTGGATGAAGTCAAGTTTCCCAAGTTTGCTGAGATTGTCCAACTGAGGCTTGCTGATGGATCCATTCGATCTGGCCAAGTTTTGGAAGTCTCAGGCTCCAAAGCTGTTGTACAAGTATTTGAGGGCACATCCGGTATTGATGCAAAAAATACCCACTGTGAATTCACTGGAGACATTCTGCGCACACCTGTGTCCGAAGATATGCTGGGTAGAGTTTTCAATGGCTCAGGAAAGCCAATTGATAAGGGACCCCCAATTTTGGCAGAGGACTTTTTGGACATCAATGGACAACCCATCAATCCTTGGTCACGTATCTATCCAGAGGAGATGATCCAGACAGGTATCTCTGCTATTGATGTTATGAATTCTATTGCAAGAGGTCAGAAAATTCCTATATTCTCTGCTGCTGGTCTTCCCCATAATGAGGTGAGTGATGATCGTCATAATAAACTTTTGCATGTGGAATCTAATTTGTTGTCATTGCAATCTACTGTGGAAGGGTTAAACAGAGCAGCACTCCTCTTACCTTTGATATCATCACTAGATTCTCAGTGGAAAATTCTCTCATAATTATCTTTTCAATGCATTATCTTGCAGATTGCAGCTCAAATTTGTAGGCAGTCTGGTTTAGTTAAACTGCCAGGAAAGTC
This sequence comes from Eretmocerus eremicus, assembly GCA_030522705.1. Classification (NCBI taxonomy): domain Eukaryota; kingdom Metazoa; phylum Arthropoda; class Insecta; order Hymenoptera; family Aphelinidae; genus Eretmocerus; species Eretmocerus eremicus. The sequence continues at coordinate 2,027 of JAPYYZ010000438.1, forward strand.
GGTGCTTGACTCGCATGAAGATAACTTCGCCATAGTATTCGCAGCCATGGGTGTCAATATGGAAACAGCACGTTTCTTCAAGCAGGACTTTGAAGAGAATGGATCCATGGAGAATGTTTGCCTTTTCCTAAATCTTGCTAACGACCCTACTATTGAGAGAATCATTACTCCTCGACTTGCCCTCACAGCCGCCGAATTTTTGGCTTATCAGTGTGAGAAACACGTTCTCGTAATCTTGACAGACATGTCCTCTTATGCTGAAGCTCTCAGAGAGGTTAGTATCTTGAGTCCATTCACTTCGCTTCATTATTCTCAATGTCCATCGTACTGAATTTCTAGGCTCTTAGGATGCGAAATCTCCCATGATTGATACATCGAATCTCAAAATACCAAATTATTAACTTTCAAATCTCAAAATATCAAACAATTATTCCTCCGGAAGATTGAAACGACGAAATACTTATTACCGATTCTCGAATCTTAAATCTTCGCACTCACCGTGCTGCTGTTTGTTTTTAAGCTTGCTGGATTCCCAATCATTTTCAAACAATCTGCGTTACCCTGTTGGAGCTACTCTTTCTCGTAATGTCTTTCCGGAACAAAATTCCGAAAGTGATTTTAACGGAATCCCCCACGTTCAAGCTTAAATCTATGGAATCAGATTTCAAAACAATTTTTGATAAATCTTTTCCTCCCTTTTTGAGTACGCTCAGTCGCGTTCCTCTACCTAACGTCGTGTTTGAGATGTTACGATTCTAGTAAAACAAGTCTTAGAATGAAATTGAAATAATCCTCTATTTGCGTGTCAAGATCGCATACGACGAAAGGTGTTTGGTTATTGACCTATAAAATAAATGAGAATGCCCAGAAAACGTTTGCAACGTACCCTTTTTCCGAAATATTGTGTTAAAATGAACTCGATCTTAATCCCATATCAAGAATTTGAATTTTTAATTGTTTTTAATTATCTCAGTTAATGGTCGTTATCATCTATGATCAGCTGCATTGTCACATCCGTATCCCCTCAATTCAGTCTATTCAAAAAATTCACGATGATATTACCTCAGGTCTCAGCTGCCCGTGAAGAAGTGCCTGGACGACGTGGTTTCCCAGGTTACATGTACACAGATTTGGCGACGATATATGAACGAGCTGGTCGTGTCGAGGGCAGGAATGGCTCTATTACACAAATTCCCATCTTAACTATGCCTAACGACGATATTACTCACCCCATTCCTGATTTGACGGGATATATTACTGAGGGCCAAATTTACGTCGATCGACAACTTTACAACAAGCAAATATATCCACCTGTCAACGTGCTTCCGTCGCTATCTCGTCTTATGAAATCGGCTATTGGCGAAGGCATGACACGCAAGGACCACTCTGATGTCTCGAATCAATTGGTAAGCCCTCATTCAATTGATTAAATACTCGAGGGGTCGAATCCCTTTGAATACTAAATTTCGATCAGTGCTCTTGTCTTCGAGAACTATATCACAAATGTCTCGGAAAAGATATCTTCCGAGCACTGTTCCTGTCTAAAAATGTGCTTCTTGCAACGGGACATTACTGAAAATGTTCCAATTGCACTCTATTGCAAAATGCTATTATATTTTTTATCCCATTCGGCTTTGTTTTTACGTAATCTCGACAAATCTTTCCGTACACTTGAAGTAATTGAAATTATTTGTTGTCTGTGCGTGACTCTTGATTTTCCTAAACGGGTTACCAATCTCATATTTCAGCTGGTCAAAATATTGAGTATGATACAGAGACGGAATGGTTTTCGCTTCTCCATAGTAATTTAGACCCTCGCCATCCGCATCTTTCGGAATGTAAACACCTACTTATTTCGGTTTTTTGTAAAAAAAAACTGCTAATTTTTGCAGATGAATCTTGGTAAAATTTCTAAACTCCACGCGTTGATTCGCTCAACATTTGAAACATGCTAAAATAAAACGGAAGTCCCGTACACGACCCATACCTTTGCATTCGTGTGACCTTTTTAATTGCCGTTATGCTGCCACATTTTTTAAGAACTTTAAATAGGTGCTTTTGATCGTCCACGTTGATTCGAGACTGTTTCGTGATCTTTCCATAATAGTCATACTTTTGACGGAAATTTTATGAACGATTGACGTTTTAGATCTGTTTCATCAAAGAGAAGAAAAAAATCATTGACATATGAGATCGAGATTGTTTCACTCGTCATTCAAAGTGTTGGGAAAATCTCTGAAACATATCAAGACAGATTTTGGTTTCAAAAATTTGAATATACACGCGTGATTACCAATACAAATAACTTTTTTGTTTTCCTTAGTATGCCTGTTACGCCATCGGCAAGGATGTGCAAGCAATGAAGGCTGTGGTGGGTGAGGAAGCCTTAACACCTGATGATTTGCTTTACCTCGAATTTTTGTCCAAATTCGAGAAGAACTTCATCAGCCAGGGATCTTACGAGAATCGAACCGTTTTTGAATCTCTGGACATTGGATGGCAGTTACTCCGTATCTTCCCCAAGGAAATGCTCAAGAGGATTCCCGCTAGTACCCTCGCTGAGTTCTATCCCAGAGATTCGCGTCATTAATCAACGAATTAAGATATACGTGGTTCACTGCATCATGACCCGATGTTCTGCTTTATTTTCCAAGAGAAACGAGGGCTTGAAGCACTCGACAAATTCAAACGCAGACGTACTCAGTATCTTGACTCGAAACTTTTGCAAAATTCATTCAATCCGAATATGCATAATAGGTAATTTCCAGAGCAGAGACTTTGCTTCAAAAATTGAGATCATTGCTATCATCCTATCATGTTCGTAATTTATTCCATCACTTCTAATGATAGATGCGGTGAAATTCTCACGTTATCAGTGAAGTCTTCAATAACAGTATACATTATTCAAACGAACTTCACAATGGACAATAGCTGCGGTTGATTTTAGATATTTTTTTGTATAGCCTATCCAATTGAATCGAAAACTCTCCTAGTACACACAATTTGATGTTCCAAGACCTCCAGGTTACTGCCTGTTTCGTTAAAAGTTCGGAAACATTAGAATTCACATACTTTCTTGAATGAATAACAGCCAACATGAGTGTTTTGCAAAATTATTCGTCCAGAGTCTGGCGAATCAAGGAGATATAGTGCATGCTATCGCAAAGAAAAATGGTTGATAATAGAACATTTCTAATCTTTTCAGACCACAGAGAATATTTCATCAGTTTCCATCATTTTTTTCAGAGTTCGATTTTAATCCGGTCACCGCATTTCTGCATTGCCACTCTTCTCATAATTCATTTTTTGTTGATATGAACTAATCTTATCCATATATAATATATATTCATTGTAGTTCAACAAACGTTCCGCGTGTTGTATCGAAGAGGAATGCTAGAGTTTGAATGGAATTTGCTTAGATAAAACAGTATTACAGTTTGAAGAAATGCCAAGTACGCCTGATTCTCTTTTGACAAATAACGTTGCTATCTGCACATTCCAAAAGCGAACATGGTTCGAAACTACATCAAGTTATTGGAAGAAAATGTTGGAATGCTACCTTGTACAGTCTATGAAGTAAACAAGTACCGTCTCAAACGCATTGAAAGTTACACATCCAGATTCTTATTATTCTCCATCCAAATTGCACATACATGAAAGAAAGCATTGAAATGAGCAACGTTTCATCTTGCTCCATTGAGGCTCTTCACTAATCAAAGAAAAGTTTTCATATGATTTGATATTGGACTTATTCTGAATAACATCAATTAGAGTCAAATATTGATTTCTTTGAGAGATCGAAGTTGTCGAATTTGAATTAGAAAGTGTGGATGTATTATAACTGTGTAAAAAGATTGTATCAAGTCGACCTCATACTTGTTTCATTCTGGGTCCTATTTCTGTATTGCTAACACACGTTTTAGTGTAAAAAAATGTAATGCCGTGCTGTTGTTGAGATAATAACAAACTCGTAAACGCCAGAGTAATGTGGGCTATTTGTCCAACATACTGCCGGAAAGTTGTAAAAACCTATCGTTGAAAATGCCGAGAGAAGTGAGAATCAATATATATACAAATATATATCCAGTTGGCACAAATTTTATTAATTTCTTAATTTCTTGAATATTTTCCTAGTAAAAGGGGGACAATCCACATTGACTCGTCTATCAAAATCGGGCATGATTAAAGATCATCGTATGATTCGAGATTGTATCGTTTTCCTTTACAAAAGGGTAACGTGTCCCTAAGAATTGTGAGCCTTGGTTGAAATTTGAATTTGATTGTAAAATACGAAATATCCAGATGATCCTCTCGAATTTTCACTTAGGAATTGCTAAAATTTATTCTGTTATTTTTTTCATAAGTCTAAGACATAGGAATATTGTTTTTGAGAAAATAAGATGTATTGTGCATACGATAAAATTGATTGTTCGATTTGAAATAAAAAAGATATTTTATGCGAATCGACAGTTCTCCCTTTTACATACACTCTAGGAAATTTCTAACAGTTTCCGCCGACTCTTTTAAACTCATGAGGCAATGAAAAACTAATTGTCATGACATGTTGGAATCAAGGAACGCGGAACTCCTCTTCACCATTTTGTAGCCCTCCTAATACGTGGATTTCGCCAACTCAAACTATGTAGAGAAACCTGTGACTTCAACAACTATCCTTCAAATCTGAAAATGAATTGGTTCGCTCGATTTGTCGATGAGTGAAACAGAAAGTAAAACAAGAGCATGCTTCTGTAACTGTCGAATTAAAATACCATAAATGACGATGGCAGCATTCCGCATCGACCAATTTGGGCTCGTTTTGTGCGATAAATAAAAGGTAATTACTTTCATTCTCTCCCAACCCTTTCAAAAACATTTTTGATTCGTGACTATAACTCCGCGTTAGTGGCACACGTATGGATAAAAATGTTTGACTAAGAAATCGCCATCACATAAATAAATAGAAACATAGCCAAAAGAGCCTGCGATTATTATCTCATTCTTTTGTTTGATTATGAGATCTACGACTCAGCGAGAACGGTCTACTCTGAACCCTGTCAATCTAAGATGAAAACTCTGGTTTTTGGTGAGATGCTGAGTTTGACATAGGAAAATGAATGCTTTTTCTTTATCTCGGGTATCAGCCACTTGATAAACTCGGGCATCTTCTCAATTTAGTTTCTTGGAAGCTGTTGAAGGAAAATATTCAAGATCATTCAACTTTTCACCCATCAAACAGTAAAAAAGGATAACATTTCAATTGAACCTTGTAAAATTCAGATAGATCTTATAATTCACGTTGTTCGGGTCGAGTGTTTTGCAGCAATTATTTGCAAAAATGTAATGCGTGATGAAAATCTGTCAAAACTCCTGCAAATATCCGATCAATTCAGAAAGATAATACTCTAATATCTGCCACCCGAAAATTGTAAAATCCATCTGCGCATTAAAAAAAAGAATCCTGCATTTCTTGGACAGTCCATTTGTCCATTTATTATTATCACCAATTCACGAACAAACCTGCATCTCTCTTACAGTCATGATATAATACTTCTAGACGAAGAAAAGCATTCGAATTCTTGAGAACCAAATAAGTTCGAGCAAAATGCGCGAAGCTTCCTCCATTTGGAACGTTTCTTTCATTCATTTTCAAATCCGAATGTAAATAAACGCGATATGTATATAGTATAATCTTATATGTTATTGTCTATATACCTATGTATATGCATCACACGGATAGGTACGCAAGCGCCTGATCGTGAGTTGCCGACCTGCATTCGGTGCGGCACGTTCTACGCGATGGGAGTGATACAGCATCTGTGTGTTTTTTCTCCGGACGAGACGAATGTGATTGAGTGATCTCACCTGCGTGGAATCACGCATAGAATTTTTCCCCGCTTGTCAACGCCTCACAGGATATATAAACAGGTTAGTCTCGAACAGTGCCACAATCTCGCTCTCATCGGAGCTTTCGGACACCGGCTGAAAGTGCTGCCCGTGCCCACGTGTGCCGGATTTGGAGGTTATGGTTATCTGTACGTTCGAGATCCAATTTTATGCCGTATTTTTTCGGCAATAGATCAAATTCATGATAGCTAAGCCGAAGCCTTTTATTTGGATCATCGAATTCATCGTGTCGTGCCACGAGATTGCGAGATTCGTTATTTTCATATTACAATAGCGAGTGAAACCAGATAATTACTCGATCCAATCCCGGGTGGAATTTCTATGTGAATAAAAATTGGGAGCAGTTCTATATTTCGGTAGAATCGTACTTGGATCTCTCATTAGATTTTCAGAGTAGGAGCATTTAGACGCGAGATGAAGTTGATGTTTTGTTGACATCTGAGCCCGAATCTCGAGCATGTTTCAGCAACTTTGTAGGGACGTTGTGTGTTTGGATTGTCAAACATTACGTAATGCTCGTTCAACCCGTTTCACCTGATGTGAACGAACGACATCGTCGACATCATTCAGTAACATTAGAGTCGCAACTACCGCAACTCTTTCTGCTCGACACTACTCGCGAAGCTTTCGTTTTCATGCTTCACGCGTTTCTCACTTCTGAAGAATGAAATAATGTATCTCGTTCACAAGTTAGGCCCAGATAATTCAAAATTGAGTCTTATTTCCCCTCTAATTATGCTCTCTCAATCTGAAAAACGGATTCGATGTTTATAACTCTGAAATAAAGGGATACCGGTGTAAAGTCACCTTGCAAGACTGAATCTCTGCGATCAGTGAATTCAAAATTGTTCTCAAAAAGGATTCATAGACGTTAATTTTGCTTCAAGAATGATATTGCATGTATTTTCACTCTCTATTTTGTATATTTGACATTTTTTTAAAAACTTGATATCTACGCTGCGCCCCGATAATGGTGCTCTACGCGTAGATGTTTTAGTTGTTTGTCCATGTATAGCGTGAGTTCCCCATTACACTATGTTACATCGTCATTGACAGCCACTTTTTAAAATGATAATCAAATGAATATTCCAGGTTTTTGTCTCTTTGGGTCAGTATGCCATTCATCTAACTATGAGACCGTTGCTTTTATATTCCTCATTGTATCTTTCTATGTGAATAAATTAGTCCGATGAAAGTCGCTCAAATTTCGTGTTCTAGCCATAAAAATGCCTCAAAGGTTTGTTGAAAAGCAGATTTATGAACTTCTGTCCGTATTTCATAATGTGAAACAAGGCCTATTTGGACCGAATTTCTTGTGCTTTCCTGATGGTTATAAGTGTGTTAGAGGTTTCGATAACACGGAGTGAACACGATCACCTCATTTTATCGGATAAAGAGACATTTCTGTAAGAACTGCGGTGAAAATGATGAGCCGAGTTCGTCGTCGAGTCCTCTGTTGCTGCTCAAGTCAATCAAGCTTTGCCCAACTCCAGTTACGCTGCTGGAGGCATTGTCCAGTGTGCTTGCATTTCATAACATCATTTATCGGAAATGAGTAGTGGTCACTATGTAAATTCGAATGGATCATGCCAACATCTACTCATCATCTGATTACGAGTGCGGTCCTTCTTTTTTTTCTTCTTAACGCGGCTCACGTAATGGACACGAGGTGACAGACTCCCATTTGCGCAGTGTCTTTTTGAATTGGATTGTTGCTGAACAGAAAATATCTTGGAAAATAGAAAGTATTCTCTCTCAGTGACCATTTGGTCTATTTGAACATTGTATTACTCGAAAGTGATCCTCGTCTGAGTCAATAATTGTTTTTTTCAATTGAGACAACAAAATGACGATTTGTTCTCGGCAGAATATTTTCTTCCTCATATCTATCGTGGTGCTCATCGAGATCAACGCTCGAGGCTCTGCACGAAGACTCATTTTCCTAAATTATGAGATGGAAAGAGATTAATATAGAGAAACTCTTTTCAAAGCTCTAGACCATGATTTTCGCGAACACCTTGAAATTTAGCAAAATAGTTTTCATTCAATATCTTCCCACTGTTTCTATTCTTTGCTAACAAAGAGGAAAAAAAGTAGTCAATCCCGCAAGTCTAATTACGTTTTCTCATCTTATGATGTACTATAGTCAACGCAATTAGCTCAATTGTAGACTTTTCGAGTATCTCCGTGAACCTTCAACGTATGGCCTTTACTACGCTAATGCTAATATAATCTCAGATTCGACTTTACTTTTCTATCTGGATCGAAAAGCTCGACAATGCCAGTGACTGTGCTACAGTAAGACGACCTTGAAATCTTCCAAATAATCCCGTAATGTCGGGTATATCCCTTCCAAATTGTACTAATTGTCTTGCGATTTCAAGTCTGATGAATCTCGAGCGTTTTTCCGACACCCAGTTCCTTCCTCTATACCTCGGGTGGAATCATCACAAAACGAAATTCTGATGTACTTCCTCATGGGCGAATTTGTTTTTAGTCACAGAGAGCACGTTACTGGCCATTCTGCTGAAACTTTGAAAATTGCCTTGCAAAATTGCATATACGTCGTTTTACAATTGTATCCTATACTTTCGAAAATATAAACATCGCTATCGTTGCTGTTGTCATTGCGATCGATACTGGATCGTTGGATGTAAATACTCATATGTATCTTGACACAAGTGCGTATGAATTGACGATCGTCTCGCAAGTGACCTACATGCAATCGCGAATGTACGGAAGTATGATACTTTTCATCAGCCTTTCCCAAAACTGAGGCATCCGAACTTGACCTTGAGATTCCCGATATTGAAAATAGGATATTATCTACGCGGCTATGTGTTGTAGAAAGTAATGAATTCGATTGAATGGAAAGAAAAGTAAAACTGAAGGCGATTGAGCATGGAAAGTCTTGGGCCGAATCTGCACAAAAACTGTTTGGATTTCCGCGTGAATTTTCTAATTTTGTTGATGATGACGTGCAACGCAGTCCGCCGAACATTCCGGATTCATTTCAATGAACGAGAGTAGTATGTATGCGCCTGCCGAGTATGGACTGGCAATCGTGCGGATTTTCCCCATGAAATTCACAAGTTCGTATTTTTGATGTCCTTCATCCGAAAAAGTGGTAAGGAAGAAAGGAAACACCAAACCGAAGTAAAATGTTCAATCGAAGCTCTGATCATCTTCATAGTTCCGGATCACAATGTACAATCATTTTTTCTTCACATCTTTTTTTAGTGCAAATGCACGGATGTCACTCAGATATTGTCAATCGATATATGGTCAGTGTGCTCATCTTTGTGATAAGCGCTTTTTGCTACAACTTTCATCCCCCTCGATTTTTTTCCTGATATTTATAATTAGTTCATTTGAAAATTGCTCTCCTGACACTTTACAAAATGAGTTATTGCATGTCAAATTTGAGTCAACGGTGTCCGAATAATTTGATTTTGAGAAAGAGCTGACTTTTTGTGAGACCGCGAGGAGGTGTATCCAATTTTGTGATGTTACAAGTGAACAAGTCTCTTGATTATCGGATCTAATCCTACTCAATGAATCTTGCCATACGTGGAAGGCGGCGTAATTTCCGCGGAAGTTTCATGTAGATCATCGAGAACAAAGTTATTGTCATTCTATACGAAAAACATGCAAAATGTGTATTTTTCGTCAGTTCCCACGAGAATACACGGGATTCACAAGATTGAATACACACCCCCCCCCCCCCCGGGTTGAAATGAAGAATCCAATGAGTCATTCCGATTTCAGAAATGTTGTTCAGCCAAAAATTTTGGCGTAGCTCTTACCGATTTTGAAAAATCGCAAAAAAATTAGACCAGAAGTTGCATGAATGATTTTAGATCGGTCCAAATTACTTTATTTCTGACTTTCCAACATAATAATTATGAAAAAATCGCGTCAAGGCCGACGGTCATGCATATCTCAGATCCTATGTCACAAAATTAGGTACACTCATCGATTCACTGTTTTCTTGAGAGACAAATGCCAATGAGGTCCGTCTACGATTCGCTTACATAAGTCCACCAAAGTATACCTTCGAAAGTTCGAGCATGGAATAATTGTCATTAACTTTCCGGAAGCGTTTTAAAACTGCTTTCTTTTACCTTCTGTATCGTCTTTCTCTGTGCCAATCCAAGCCCGAAAATATTTAGTATGAAATACATGTAAACGCAATCACGTCATATCCAGCGTTTTAATGTGATGAGAAATAATATTGATCGACGTGATACTGATATAGAATTTTGAAACAACTATCCACTGATAAATAATAAATGAGCAGAGACGATCCATAGTCATATTTCAATTTCTAACTCCCTGCTAATTTAAACTTATTTCACTTTTGTGTTATCGATTCGTTCAAGTCAGAGATAGTCTCCGAGTTGACTTGCAGCGTGTCTCTTTTTCTTTTGTTTTGTGCAATTTCAACTCAAATCACCGCATGAGAAATCATGATTAGTAATTTCAACAATCAATAATTTCTCTCCTTATTTTGATAAAAGATAGAAGGTACCCACCCTTACCTTCTATAAGATTCAAGAATCATTGAATCCAAGATATTCAGCATATTGTTAGAAAAGCATCATACTTTCTACTATATATCTATGTGCACGATTAACTAAATGCTCTCTCACCATAATAAATCACGATTCAATTGTCTTTCGGATTCTCGGATTCTGCCGGTTTATGAGATGGCGGCAAAAAACTGACGGGTCCATAGCGAACTCTTATCTTAGTAATCAATATCCAATTGTAACTTATTTGTCGATAAATGATTTCGATTCTTGAAAATCGAACTTAGGAGAGGCTTGGCAAAGACGCTCTGGGTCAACTTCTTCGTCATGGTTTGATTAACGTCCATAAATTACTGTAGACTGGGGGAAGGGCGACAATCTTTTCTGGTGAGGTTTTTGGATCTAGTGAAATCTTTTGTGAGAACCATGATGAATCAATCCCGCCTCCTCTAAACCAAATAACAAAGCTTAGCCTTTCCAAAGATCCCATCACAAAAATCGCAAATAATTTTTTTCATTCTAGTATACTAAAAGTAATTATGAAAAATCGATATACGTAAGCACGAGGAGGTCCAATTTGTGTTACCGAACCAGATGATTAGTTCATCTCCTAATCATGGTAGAATTCCTCAATGTTGTTCGGGTGAATATTTGAAATATCTGTAAAATTATAGTGCATAGCGAGGACAGCTAGAAAATGATTTTAAAATCATTGAAAAAAAATACTACTGATTCGTAACTATTCTACGAATATGAATCAACCGTATCCTGGTCTCCGAACTAATTTAGGAACATTCAAAATTGAGTCCAACTATCAATGCTGCCTGGCTCATCCTCAAATACATGATCACAGCCTGAGCACATCTGTGCCTTCATTATTCATCTACTAGAATATTTCTTTCATAATTATTAGGGTTGAATTGATTTTCGTTCGCATCGTGAATGAGTGATCGCGTGGTATCCTGAAAGCAAACGATATATTGTATCAAATTTTTGTCATTAACTATTCTCATCGATGACTCATATTCATGATTTGATTACAACTACCTCAATATTTCGATTCTTCCGTTCCACAATTCTCATCCGAACTCGAACAAACGCATAGATAATGGTGTAGAGATCTCCACATAAGGTCGGAAAAATTGATTACCGCACACCATCGAATAAAATTTTTTCACGCGGCCTAAGCCGAGGCCAAAGGTCCAGGTATTCTAAAGAAGTTGGATACAGTCCGGTCGCGTATCAAGCCTTATTTTTTTCATCGGCTGCGATGGAAAAAAATCGAAAAAGTGTTTATAATGTCACATTTCCGCCAAACTGATGGAAATGTAGATTTCAACTAAATGAGTCGAGTGAGTTAGTTGTGCTGCTAATTATTTCTTTGTAAGATTTGAGAAAGCACAAGCACACTAATTTTATTACCAGCTCCATCTCGACATTTTCCTCATTTTACATTTCCGATAAAGATTATCATAAGCTTGGTTTTTCTTTTATCGATTCTCGGATGATGTGAGATACTTAGTCCCTGAGTTACATCATGTTTGGAAGAAACTTGAGAAGATGCCTCGCCCTCTTGCCTCGATAGAAGAGTCAACATGCAAAGTCTGATGAAACTCGGCTGACATGTGCAGAGTCAACCCGTTCACTATTTTGTCCTCTCCAGGGGATACAATCGATTTGCAATAATTCCTGGTAACTTTTTTGGAATGCATTGAAAAATCTGAAAAAATTCTAAAAATTTTCTATGAACATAAGGAATATATTGGACCACGATTGGGATCTAAATATCAAATCGTGGGAAAAAGAAATGAAAAACGAAACTTCTTCAATCTACCTTTTTTTGCCATTTTACCACCCCAGAAACATATTTTGACATTGGGAAAGTTGTTCCTGATACCAAGCGCAATTCTGTAGTGAACGAGTTAACATAAAATTCTAAATACCAATTTTTGTCGATCAATATGGAGTTGAGGAGAATCTATATTTTTTATGTAACATAGCAGGTTCTGAAATACGGGGTGTCTACTAACCCTTGAAAGCCTTGAAATGTCCTTGAAATAATTTTTAGGTCCTCAAGTACTGGAAATGTCGCCTTAATTTTGAGATCATGAAAACTTCCCCTCCGAACTCGGTCAAAGAGAAAATGTCTCAAGAAGCTTACCTGCTCTGTGTGAAGTACGCCAAAGCTGAAAAAATCAGCTAGATACCGAGTATTTCATGATTATCAAGAGCTACGCTGAAAATAAACTCCTACCGGGAAAGCTTGGTTTTCTAACTTCCAAAGCCTCTGAGCTAGAAACTTTCCTAACTCTTCCTCAGAGACAGGGTGACTTGCCTCTATCACCGTGCATGTAAGAAGATCTTCATGGACTGATCCGATCCTTCATGTCTCGCATAGAGCGACCTAATATTTTAGATAAGAAAAACACTGGCTAAGAAACACAGAAAAAACTGGAATGAAAGGTGTAGAAATAGATTCGTACAAAGAAGAAAAACTTGTGTTCACTTCGTCTTTAGAGCTAGATTTGCCGGTGACTCGGAAAGTCTTTTGTTGAGAGAAGAAGGACTAGTCCCGTGGGTGTTGATTAATCTCGCAAAAAGTTTGGAAAAATTTTTACGAGAAAGAGTTTCCAAGATCGGCTTAAGATTTTTGATCGAAGGCCAACCCGTATGACCCTTTCCTCGTAGTCTTTCAAGAAAAAGAATTGCTCCAAAAAATGAGAAAGATTTTTACAAAACATTGTCATCATGTTCCATGGCAATGTATTTATGAAGCGTAGTTTTTCAGTAAGTAAATAGTTTCTGGGAGAAAACTTCAGTGAGGAATGTCTTGTGCCTCAAAGAGTAGTTCACGATGCTATCATAAGTATTGAGAGTGGCGACAATTTGAAAGTAACCAAAGAAGTGATCTTAGTCTTTAAAAATGCTTCATCTAATCGCAGAGCAGCTATTTAAAAAAAAATCTAAAAGATCAGTTGAAAGCTGCATCCGCAAAATATGCTTCACAGGAACTACGTGTGTTGAAGATGAAGAAAGAGAGAATATCTCAATTGTATAGAGAGGAGATGCAGTCATTGAAATTTGAAGAAAGAGATTGAACAGATAACTTAAAAAATGAATTGTTTTCGATAATTAATCTATACTCATCTTTCATCAAATGTCATCATCTCTGTGAGAAAAAAACATACGTAGGTTTCTTAGTGAAATCTTCCATGTTCCTGTCTGTTATCATCCGACGACGCTAGATATACAGTCAATAAGTTGAAAGAATTGTGTGATTTCATCGTAAAAGAGTTTTGCATTGAGTTAAAAAGTAACACAAGACACGAGTTCTAAACGGTTGAGAATTGTACGGCGTGTTAGAAATGTGTTTGAGTAAACGTGACTACCGTTACCGAAAATTTCAGTTCGAAGCTGCTCTCAATTCAAATCAACCACCACATCTGCCAAAATTTCGCCCTTCTCGGATAATTTTCACTTGAAAATCGTTAAGGTAGCACCAGCGACCTAGCATTATGCGTCATAAACACTTGAGAATTTTACTATACATTCCTGGATGTGGTAGAAATCAAATACCAATTTGAAATATATAGGTTCGCGACTTAATTGTCGAGAGAAAAATTCATGAACAAATTAAGACCTAATACAGAAACTTATAGGATTTGATACTTTTTAGCTGATATCTCAGTTATTACCCGTCATTTCGCTACCAAAATATCACATAATGTGTAGTTTCATCAGCCTAATTAGATGCCACGAAGAAAAACATGGGTTGGCGACTGATTTGATGCAGGAAAAAATGCAGAAGTGTGTGGCTTCAGAGGGGTCCCGTGCCAAAGTTTCCTTCAATTCCGAGCCATTGAGTCAGGAGACCTCGTACTGCTCTAGGAATTTTCAGTATCATAGAAATACATGCTATGAACATGTTCATTTAGTTTTGGAAAGATTGATTACTCTAGAGTCGAGTAAATGAATATTTTCACTTTTCCCTAGAAGTTATAAGCGTAATACGGGTCTGCAACTCAGCTCTTTTGTCATCAGATGATTGAAATAACATCGTAGAGTCGTGATGTAGTGAGTTCTACCTTCCAACACAAGAAAAACTTGATGTGCCTCTCGGGGCCCCCCGCTAGGTACGGCACCCAACGCTGGTTCTTTCCTAAGTCATAGTCAATTTGACAATAATGGAAAATATTGTGATTGCATTCAAAAAATTCAAGAGTAAGATATAAACGAGAATCGAAGAGCTAACCATATAGATCGTACATTTCATGTATTCATTATCGAAATCACCCAATAAAGCATATCAGGTGAGGATCAGTTGTGCACTCAAGAGTGTTTCAATATACTTCATTTCAAGGAATCATTCAAATTTGAGCAATGTTATATGCGCGCACACGATTGAAACATTCAATGCCTGAGAAGTCCACTTGAAGATCGTTTAATTTGGAAATGATCCCATTCTCTATGGGAAATTAATATCTGATTATAATTGTGAGTATCGTAGAGAAGGATTTGCAAAAAATGATGAACGAGTCCATCAAGCAATTGGTTAACTGAACTCTATGTTGCATAATGCTCAGTATCTTTAATTTCATGAAAAACGGTTTGAAGAAGATAATCATAATTGTTGTGGGACATAGACGTTCATAGAAATATATATATCCACTGGCGACAACTTACATATTTATTGGAATTTCCTTTCCACTGACATTACTTACTTTTTTCACTACGTTCGATTGGTATAAGTTCGTCATGAATAAATTTTTTTCAATCCGAATTCAAGATATTCCGAGAAATCTACCCAAGTGTCATAATTCACAAAAAAAATTCTGTTTATAGATTCAATCAATTTGCTATACTCGAAATCGAATCATCAAAGTTACTCGGGTCATTTAATTAATTTTTTTTCGACTCCACAATCTTATCATTTACTGTACATTAGCAAATACAAATGAGCTGTAGAATTGAACTTCGGAAAACCGCATCATTAATACGCACAAATCTAAAAAATTCTCACTACCATTTCTTGAAATCAACAATAATGAGAATAAACTTGGATTGATTAATCTCCTCAAAACTCTGTCTTCTGTACTGTTTTTTAAAGCCTTCTGTGATGCACGCAATCGTACCATCACGGTCGTTCAATCTTCCCGAAAAAATTCACTCAGTCGTCACGCCGTATTCTGTTGCGCAGCCACCATTGCGCGATTTTCAATTGAATTCGTCAGATACTATAGCTTCATTACGGAGTGGCTTCGCGTTGAGGTACAGTCACGATCAGCGCTCGCATGAGTGCAGTTGCGACTTTTGCTTTGCACCGCATCCCAAGTGGTCATTTATAGTCCCAACTTGCTGCTAGAAGATCGGCATTACTTGCATGGCTATCATTGTGATGAAGAAAAGAAAGCGCTTTTATTACATTAGTGAATCTGCTTCAAATACGTGCCGTTCGGTTGTGTTCTCCAGTGAAAGTTGGTGAAAAATCTCTTCTGTTACCGAAGAACTTGATCGATATGTGGAGAGCTGCCTTGCCGAAAAAATATTACGAGAAAGTTTGAAGTAGATTTCTGCAAACAGGTAGATAGAGGAGTACAATTTTCTCTAGACTTGAGACATACTCCCGAATTTGTTTAGAACATCTTCAGTGCAAAAAGACAGCTTTCTTGAAAAGTTTGTGAGGCAATCTTTCAATCGACAAAATCATTGATAATATCTCTAGAATTAAGACTATATTATACCTACTTCTCCCTTTTGAAATATTGAACTCGTCGCTGCATAAAATCTTCCCTGTTTGCGGAAATTCTTTGAGTATCTATGTACGTCATCTCTGCGAATTATCTAAACTATCGTCAATTTGTTACAAGTTGACCGCTAGAGTGCTTTTGGTTTCAAGTTCCTTTGGACGTCAATCATATTAGGAAATTGATGCTTCTGTCTCTGCGTTTCTAATCTTTTATTGGATCAGACGACGACAAATCTTTTCATAATATTTTGTTCTTGCTTGGAGATCTCTGAAAATTCCAAATCTTGATTCAAGTGATAGAATGCGTCAAAGTTTCGAATAAAACTACCTCCAAGACCATCATCTTACGAATTGTCTCATTATAATTTCCCTGTTTCATCAACTTTATATGTATATTATATTGCTTTTCTCCTCAAACTGTATCATCTTTAAGACGATTTTTGTGAATATTTCATCTGAAATCAAAATTCTACGCCACTTGTGATCGATCTCATTTTGAAAAATTATTGATCCACTGCCATCTCCATTACACTCTTCGTTTCTGACGCTCTTTTTATTAAGAGTGTTATCCATGATTGATTATTCTAGTCCAACAACTTTTTTTCGAATCCGCGTGATTACAAATCTGATGAATACACATTCAAACATAGCTTCCTAAGAATTCGAAATTTCTCCTAAATTTCAGCTGTTTTTTATGGAAAACGAAGAATTCTACCAACTACGTTCGATAAATGGAATATTCGCAGAAATGAATACGTATAAAATGATACGGATGATGACGGGGTATTAAGTGATTGAGAATCCTTCCGAAATTATCAGAACAATGACAGGATTGACTTGAAAAAAGGTACTACTCGAGGCGGACATTTATTGCTGTCTTTGATACTTGTGAAGTATGGAGAGTATTTGAGAAATACAGCATTCTCACGCAGTGAAGTAGATTAGAAGGAACTGGACGTTGGAAGAAAGAAGATGGACGGACTAGTGGAGCTCTTCCTTTTCTGTGGCGTTGTATACTACTTCCTTAATTTTAGGTAGGCTTCTGTCACTCTATGTTCTTTCATAATCACCAAGTTTTTGTTTAAATGACATTGATTAGCATTATTTTAGCGTTCACTAACATTTCCCTCGGAATTCACGAATGAATAAACCTCTGATCTTGACATTTAGAGTTCACACCAATTATCGTTAACTGTCATGTTTATCTCGAAATAGCCATCAAAAATTCGATTAAGTACCATTATTTTCTTGATCTGTTCATAAATTTGATCGTACTTTTTTATAACTTGTATAACTTTCTGTGAGTGCAAAGTCGATGGACACGTGTAATGTGTGGATTGGTGTTTCCCTTCTTTCTTAAGAAGATATGAGACTTTTCTTCTCTATCTTTATTTGTCGTGCTAAATATTTGAATGCAGTATTAATTTACGGGATCAGATATCAAAATGATCATTACACGCTGAGAAGAGAAAACATTTCTTACATGCGTCGTTGTTGTGGTGAAGTATAAGAATCATTACCTATAATGAAGCCGAGAAAGATCATATTTTGACAATGCAATTTTTGGTGCATACGATCGCATCATTGCGAAAGAGAATGTGCGTGAACGTTGATTTGCATGGTATCTAATGCACTCTCGCCTCGCGTCTTTGAGGTACTTTGGTGTGGTCTGGTTTTTGCATTTCTAAGTGAAGCAAAACCCCTAGCCTACCAAAAATGAATAACTTTTGACATGAATAACTGACAAGAATAGTTTTAGCAGGATGCGGTCCCAGGTTTTCATTTATTCTCCACGAACGATAAATCATTCTGGATTGTAACGGAAGAGGGACGTTTTCTGCGAGAGAGTCTGATGTAATTGAATCGAAGCTTCATTTCAGCCTTTGGCTGATTGCGACTTCGGATTCCCTAATTGCAATTGGAAATTTTCAAGTTTCGTAGTAAATATTTCCAGTCATGAGAAGCCCGGGACAGATTTCTCTCATTGCAAGATGACAACCTTAACTTGACGCATCAAAACTCGACATTCACCTGTTGGAAAGGCTCCGATGTCTGAAATAATCCCTCACCAACTTACACACTCATGCTCATGATCTTGGATACACATGCTTTCACAATGACACCTCCAAATTTATCCATAAATTAAGTGGCTTCCAGTTATACAAATCTAAACAAATCGAAATCTAAAGTCTTAATTGACCCAGTGATGTACAATGTTTTAGTGTCATTTGCAGGTATTTGCAATGCCTGTGGAAGTCCCCATAGTGAAGAATTGCAATTCTGCGTTACTTCTCCACAGAGACATTCCCATAGGCATCAACTCTTGATGCTCCGAATCAATTTTCGAGCTTTGGGACAAGCTTCAGCCTATTACAGTTTTCCGGAAGCCTGCAACATCCCGGTAGAAAGCTTTACTAGATAAAGAAATCAATAAATTCGACAATCCATCGAGCAAGAGACGAAATACATATTTTGTGTTTCTTATGATACTTTATTTTGTTCTACGTGCTCACTCAAAAATGATGCTGAAATATACTAGCTGATCCAGTTTCCCCAATTGCCAAGTTTTTTAGCGATCCGAGTGTTTATAACCAATTTTAGCTGAGTGTACCCAATTTAGCCATCCGTGCATATTCTCACTCTACCAACAATAAAGTGCTAGAATGACCATAATAATACTAGCTCAACTCACTCTTACGTTAAATCATCTTTGCGGTATGACCTCCGCTTGTTTATGTGTACAATCTAGATATGAATGGCTGTCAATCGAGGCTGAACTTTCGTGTTAGCCTAGATGGCAACGGAAGCCAATATGGTGAAGTCTCAAATCAGATGTTCAGTCCAAATTCATTGAAATCTGTTGAGGAATACGTATGAATTATTCAAAGTCTTCGTGGATAGGGCATGTCGTGGCCGTGCAATGTCTGCGACACGGGTGCGTGCGCTGTCTGTTTGGTAATCAAATGGATTTTATAGGAACGTGGGACAAAGTAGAGCAAAACGACGGATCTAATCTTACCGATTGCCGAAGTTTCGAGACGAGTTAAAGGTTTGTGCATGCAATAATTTTTGCAACTAATCTGTACAAAGTTAGCGAGCCGAGCGGCTCGAGTTTCGAACATCGATGGCTTACAAAGCCACTCGACTCGCAATCTTTGTGCACATTTTTTGCAAAAATTATTGCACGCACAGACCTCTAACAAGTCTAGACATTTCGGCAATCGATAGGATTAGATTCTTCTTCTCCTTGTTTTGCTCCTTTTTGTCTCACTTCCCTGTACATGGTGTCTACAAAACTTGGAAATCCTAGAAATCCTGGAATTCTCAGGGAATTTCTGCCAAGATCCTGGAATTTCATATGCGATGCCTTTAAACTGCTTTGCAGAATTAATTCGCCCCAGATGAATTTGAAAAAAAAGATGATTGCGTTAGATTTGTTATTTTGAGATGTTTGATGACAAAATGTTGAAATGCGTCCTTTATCCGACAAACCTCTACTAGCTTCCGAAGTACTTTTATTCCGAATGATCATTTTACTGACTGAATAACAATACTTCTGAAGATTCACCTAATGAATATGTACATCATCGAATTACATCATCGAATGAATTTGGATGAAATATTGAAAAATCGTCTGATATGATCTGCTAATGAACTTGGAATTTCATCCACTTGAGTCTGGAAAACCTCAGGGAATTTTCCAAACCGAGTGAGTAGACACCATGCTGTAAATCCATTTTACTACCGAGCAGATCGCGCGGTCGTGTCACCGGGATACGTTGTCGACAATGACATGCCCTTATTGACAAGCTACCGCTGCTAACTATCGGTCTGATAACCTAGTTGTTTTTTCCATAGCTTTATTTATCATTTTCTATTATTATTATTAGTCGAATCGTTACATATCATGAATATCGATTTTAGTTTGTCAGAATTAATATGTATTCAACTTTCAAAATGTGGTGTAAGTTAATTTACGTCAAAATATTGAGGAATTTTCAACCGTTCAATACAATTAATATCAAAAATATAATAAATATTAAACTGCTCAACAAAATTTTGGAGCCAGATTAACGCATTGGCCAGACAGAAATTTTCTCATGTATTTATCGACGTAGAAACTGGATCCGTAGCCCGTTTTTTTCTCTGCACGTCAGGATTTGGTTTTAGTCACAAAAGAACTGATTTGAAAAAAAATACTGTTCTTGGGTTCTTTGTCAATCTTTCAGATTGATCATTCTGGTGTTGCTCTTTTCCAATCGGCCAAAAAATATTTTTGAATATAGGTTTTCGCATGGACATGCTTTGACCCGCTGAATAGGATGCCGGTAATTGAATAAGCCTAGGATGTTTCTGAGACGTGATATAGCCAAATAACTTGGATTGATATCAGTAAAATCCAACGAGTTTAGTTATAAATCTTCAAAAGTTTGGGAAAAGGGCCAGAAATAAGGTATTGGAGCTGGTGAGTCCACATGTTCTTCGATCACGTGTGTACTTTCGAAGAAAAATATCGTCAAAATCTACCAGAAAGATAGTTTGAGCGTAGGAACGTTTTCGGGAGGTGCATTTTATGCTGTGCACTTTATGTATCTCTACGCTCGACCCATCTTCCTGGCACTAGCAATATTTTTCCTGGAAAATACACGATTGAACGAAAATATTACGACTTTTGCAATTCCAAAATCTTATTTTCGGTCCATTTTGCTAGTTTTTGAAATTCTATAGAGGAATTAATTTCGCTGATAACAAGAACTGCTAAAAACAACGAATATTGCTATAAAAAACCTTAGGTCGCATTCTTTCGTTCTTTTGTGTCCTTCAAGAAAAAATATTGGCAATATCTGCCAGAAAGATGGGTCGGGTGCCCCCAAAGTCGCCAAAGTGTAAGGTGCCTGCTTGCTCTCACGTATAAGAAACGTCGAAATGCACCTCTTTGAAATGTTTCTATCCTATAACTATACTTCTGGCAGGTATCAACGATATTTTTTCTCAAAAGTGCATATCTGAACGGAGAAAATGTGAGCTCGTCAACTCAAAAATCATATTTTTGGTCCGTTGGGCGAATTGTTAAGAATTTATAGGGAAATTTGTGATATTTTGCTGATAGCAAGTCGAGTTATCAGTTTGTACACTGTAAATAGAAAATCTTGAAGTCAGATTACTAGGCTTACTGACTTTTTTACTTAGATTTTCCGTGATCCGATTTAATGTTATGACATCATCCCCATGAGAAATTTTTGAGAAATGTGAAAAATCAAATACTCTGAAGTCAGAAGAGCATTACTTACTTCCATTTCATAGCCGGATTAGATACGCGCGTACGCTTACTTCCTTACCAGTTTGCTTAATTGTGCCACATCTGGATTTCAGCACGAAAATGATCTGGTTTTGAGAATTTCTTTTTACAATATCTCGTTTCAGATGCATCCTAGCCTCATGAAACCACGAGTATCGTGTTTAGCAGATCAAAACATACGGGACAATGTATTTAAGAATATTTTTTGACGGATCGAAGAAGGGCACCAGAAGAATAATATTTAGGAAAACCGAAAAGCTAGAAATTAACCGCATGGGATCTCAGTGGCTCATTGTCATCCTCTCAAAGATGGAATCTTGAGAGGATCTCGATTCTCATTGGACTTCACTCTTTTTGCATGCATCAACAGTCAGTAATGTGTGAACCATTGCTAGCATAGTCCCAGATGGCTCGCCAGAGAAGTGAGACCCAATGAGCATTGAGAACCACCCAAGGTTTTATCACCACAATAGGCTACTGGGATTGGGTGCTTTTTTTTGTTTGATAGACCAAGGAGGGGAGATCTTCATAGACAGCCCAAGAGCGAAGTAGTGTCAGATTCACCCATAGGCGCCTACCGAGTAAAACCCCTCTCTGATGGACACCAACCCGAAGGTTTTAGTTAAATAGCAAATGAAGGAAGTAAAAGACTGTAAGAGAAAGTGTGAGAGACAAATCCTAGTTTTTGAATTCCTTCTAATATTGCAGCCTTGAAGTCCACGAACCCAACTCTCTCATATTTGAGGTGGTTCACGAGGTAAGAGAGAGACATATAGCTGATTGTAAGAGAGACAGACACCAAAGAGCATTTTAGAAATTGAGTATCTCTTGAGTGAAACCACCAATCTAGATGAAACTTGACATTAATGCTTTCAAGACCATGAACTTCAGGAATAAATTATCTTTCAAACTTTTGCTCCGTTTATTTATTGGTGCGATTATTGTAAACTGAGATATCTCCAAAACCAGATTGACGATCTTCACGCAATTTCACAGAGATTCTCCTCTCATCATGAGCTATCAGTACGAATTTTTTCAGATTTTTCTATTGTTCTGTTTTTGTGATATTGAAGGCAGAGGCTGTAATCCCTACCTCTCCCGTGTAGATTGTCAAAACTTGAAGGATTAATTTCTCGGAATCTAGGTTCAAGACCCTCCTGAAATTTTGATATGTTCTTCAAACCCATAAAATTTTACAGTATGCAAAATTTCAGCGATTTCTATTGTTAGGAAAAATACTACCTAAACCACCTTGAATGGCTGCCGATCAGAAACTGATAATTATATTTTGGCTTTTCGAAAAATCCAGTCAATACTTTAACCGCTTCTCGGATTAGTGATTATCTTTTAGAATTCTGATTTATTTCAACGCCATGACGTCAATGAACAATTCAGTAATATGATCCCAATCGAATTCTTCCGAAATATTATTACCAGCTCGAGTAGCGTCTAGAATGCCGAGCCGAATTCTCAATTAAACCCAAAATGTAACTATACCGTTTTGGTCTGGAGCCGTCCATTTCATTCGAATCTCAAGAAGGACTAGGTTAGATATGAAAATGTCGTTGTAAGTCTCATTTCGAGGCCTCCTATCGAGAAGATGCCATCTCATAACCTAATTCTAGAAGATGCCATCTTCTATGTTAATAGTATGGAAGATAGCATCTTCCAGAATTGAGTTTTGAGATAGCATCTTCTCGATAGGAGGCATCGATTTTAAGTGATACAACGGCACCTACACTAATAATGTCGGCTAAATACAATATCAGCAATAGGAACAGCGGAATCGATTCAAATGACATTTTCCGTGGGAAAGTGAATTTAGATGGTCTATAACAGAGTATAACAACCTTAATCTCTGACAGCTGATATGTAGATCTTGACACGTTTTCAACGATGCTCAAGAAGGGGAGCGATCAGTTAATCATTTGCGCTTTTTTTGGCTTATCGCGGCGTCATCGAGCAGAGCTTGAAACTTGACTTTCGAATCAGTTCTGATGCAGGCTCTGCATCGAAATATTCTCTTGATTCTTGCGTGAACTCAACCTCCATTTCGCTGATGAAGTCTAAATATGGCATCAGGTGACAATTTTTTGTCAGTAAAATTAAATCTCACAAATTGGCACCGTGAACTCGTACTGTGTTTCTTTGGATCCTAATAGAAATCATTCTTGAATCACAAAGATTCTTGTTGACCGTTCAACGAACGGTTGTGAACGTTCTTCATTACTGAAATTAGATCAGAGCCATGGTATTGTTTGAGGCCGTATGCAATCAAATTTAATTTCAGTAACTTCGGTATATTTGGATCTCTTGTCATCTCAGCGAAGTTAGAAGTCGTGATTATGGAGTTAATGGAAAACTGTTGTGGTTCAAATTAGCGATAAGTTGAAATTAGTTGCGCGAGATTTTCTCTACTGTATGGAAATATCTCGTAAGATGACTTTTGAAATCTAGCTAGTGCTGGGATGAAGGATTATGGGGTTATTCCCGCGATCTAGTAATCCATCATTCAAGTACAGCTTGAATTGACTTTAGACATGCGTAGCTATCAAATGTCGAACTTACACCCATACAAGTTGATGTGTAGTTTTTACGTGCATAAGAAGATTAGCATGGCGAATTTCTCAATTTCACGATTTGGCAGTTCTGAATGGCTAAATTTTTTGCGTTCAAACAACTTCATATTTCATAGTGCCTTCGTGAGTATTTTATCCATTCCCTCGGCATAGGGCTTACATGGCTGCGTTTGCATCGTTTTATCGCGTTTGTATGTGTAGAAAGGCCCTGCGTGTGTATTGTGCTGAGCATTGAACAAATTAATCTTTCGATAGTGTCGATTAATTTTACTAACTTTCTGTGAGAGAGATAACCCAAGTGAAGAATGCCTTCGGTTCTTCGAAGAGAGAAACACCCACAATTATTATATGGTATTATCAACGATGCCGCCGCCAAAGAGCTGTGTATTGGAGGCGATTTCCACGATGCGACCTTAGGTCTCGTGTGATTGATCAGAACTGCAAAAGCAATTGTCGACGTTGCGACAGTGCCCTAATTATAAAATTTGCGGAGTCGGAGTAGTCTGTATACGTACTCTTGCAGTCCTCACAATGTGCCTCTCACGACGTTGCGTGTCAATCGCTCGTTATTGCCAGCATTATCTCGTCAAAGAAGAAACAATGACTACCAAAGTGTCGGGGGCACATGCGTGGCACGCATGATGCTTCTCCGAATCGTTTTCGCGGTTCCTACTTAATACATTTTGATAATCGGAAGATTCCTGTTGTAAAATATTTACTCAGCTCCTCTGAAAATTGTTTCGTCTCTTTCTTTATCGAATTTATCACTGCGACTAGACAAAGCGTACAAATTATCCAAAAAATGAATTATTCAAGTCGTTAAATTGTTCTAATTCGGGTGGAAAGACATTTAAGGTTTCACTTTAGTTCAATAAGTTC
Organism: Eretmocerus eremicus; assembly: GCA_030522705.1. NCBI lineage: Eukaryota > Metazoa > Arthropoda > Insecta > Hymenoptera > Aphelinidae > Eretmocerus > Eretmocerus eremicus. Next base: position 26,966 of record JAPYYZ010000438.1, read on the forward strand.
TAACTCAACTTATCTAACTGAATCTGAATGATTTTGACCTCTGAGAAAATGGCAATTTCTTGTTGATATTTATACCACATTATTTTCTCAAATGATATAAATAACAAACAATATTATCATTTTTGTGTTTTTAGAACCATCGATATGGTGGATGTGATGCAAAATCGAGCTCAAGAAATTTTCGCAAGGTTAAATTCTAGACCCGATCCAAATCAAATTGCAGCTGAAGATGCCCCAAGACTCTCTATCAATGGTAAGAATAAGGAAAAATGTTCTGGGATGTATGAAAATGAAGATGCACAAGACTCTATTTTTGAATTTTATTCTCCATGTGAACATTCAAATTCTAGTATTTTATAAAACCAAAAATTAGGTGAAGTATCCGCTTTTAACGTCGGTGGTGCAATCAGATATTGAAAAATGTTCAAATCAGTTGATCAGTCAATTCATTCAATAATCATGTCAATAAATGAACTCCACTATCATCGATTCCAACAAACCCTGCATTCCCTTCCTTGGCTTAATATGCCGACGTGCACACTAGACTCAATCTTATTCACGAGTTGAAAAGTTATTTCCCTGTAAACAATAATCGTTAGACCATTCCAGTTTCATGTTTTAGCTCAACAAAATCAATACTCCTCTGGAGTAAGAGACAATAGAAAGTATACGATTCCAATAACGAACCCTTCCCTTGCTAAGACGAGAAAAAAGTTGTGCACAAACTGCGTAGATTTTTCGAGGAGGGCTGATCCAAAAACGCCATTAAAAACTACGCCTAGCTACGTACAAATGGGAAGGCCTCATCGCTGATAACGTTGATTCTTCTTAGATAAACTTGAGCAACTTTCAACCAATGTGAGATTTTTATTCTTCAGAGAGAGCTACGCATTTTTTAAGCCGAAGAGAAAGTCAATTTTGAGCAAGAAGCGACAGTGAGCTATATAGGGCTACCATTGGTCTACGTAAACTGTGCACTACCCTTAAACGCTCTTTGGATGCCTATATATTTTCTGATCAATGATTCAAATTTATTGGATTTCACGTCCTCAGGAAGCATGAATATTTTTCAGCAAATCTCGCTCTAGTTTCGATTGAAAATATCAATCCAACAAAATATCGAAACCCAACATTCTTGGCGAATAAGTTGACTTTTTTGAAATTGAAGAAGATGTCATCGCTTTCAAAAATCTATAGGACGCCTCAACTTTTATTAGAGTGTGAAAGGTCGTTCCTTGTTTTGGAATGATTAGATGTAATATTCAAACTCCACTTAATGTACAACAGTTGCCAATTTCGGAATGAAAATCCCTTGCCCCTCTTTTGAATGTAATTAATGACGGTCCCAAAACTCATGACTCACGCATTCACCTAAACTGTCTTCCCCTCTTAATTATCGGATAACGTAGTTGTAATGTAATAATTATCCACCCTATAATAGTTTTTTTCTCGTTTCAGAACTCCGGAGAGCAGGTCTGACAATTCATAAAAGAGCTCTCAAAAATAAAGAACAGGCTCAAACTATTCGTCACAGTTCTTTATTTCGGATAAAAGAATCCGAAATCTCAATATCGGATCCAGTTAAGGCCTCCTCATTTTTACACTACTGCTGCGGTAGTTGTACGCCGTCTTCTAGAGTGAGTATTTTCTATTCTTCTTATTCTATCACCCGGGCTTTTTTAATCGTTGAACTATTCTTATCTCTTGAGTGAAATCATTACGTCAGATTCAAGACAAGGTTGTAGTCCTTTTCGGTGATTAGAAATTACCATTGAGTCTAGTAAAGTAGATTCTACTATCTCTACATCATGGTCTTTTTCAATTGCATGCATGGTTTCGATATCCCGTCAACCGGGGTTACTTTGGTACGCTTTTTGCATTCTCCATCTCATTCTGCTCGTAACTATTTTAGTTCACAGTCAATTTTACTTCTATCTGTAGCCAATCGACAAAGCTTACAATCTCAACTTTTAATTATAACGGGTAGTAAGCCCCAATTGGAGGTTTCTAGCCGGAGTTTTATAGACGTTTGAAGAAGTGTACCTAAGTTGAGACGCGATGGTGTAACTTTGTATCATTAATAGTAAGTTTGCATCTTTAGCTGCCATAGAGCAACTCAAGCTGCCCGAATGTACACTTTCATGTCGCCATCTAAAAGCTGAGAGTCTTGGCTTTTCATTGGCTTATTGTAGAAGTCCATTTGGGCGATCCTAGCTCCTGCAATCACTGTTTGAGTGCAGTTATTGCCACCGGAACCTAGTGTCCGCGCCAAGGCTGTTTTTAGAGGTGGTAAAATGGCTCAAAAATCATCTTTTTGTCGTAAGACCGCTATCATTCGGCTCCGAGACGTCCATGAGAGATGCTAAGCTTCTTGGCTCATTTTGGAGCTATCTTCATCCACTGTTTGATAAAACCACATTTGATAATGACTTCAATGTTGGATAGTATCTGACGAGGCTCTTTTAAGTGTACCAAAGTTACCCCACCCTAGCCAACACCATGGGGCGTTTTTCATTTTTGCAACCTCACACTTCCAAGAAGCTTCAAAATCATTCTTTCGAAAGGAATATAAACAAGCACACAGTCTTTGTCAATGACCATGACCTCTCAAAAAATTGCTGATGCGTGCCTCGAGTAGGGAAAATTGAAATTAGGGTCATTGGATGATCTGCCATCCTGACAGCGGGCTTGTAAGTCTCTTTATCGGGGTGTACCAAAGTTACCTCTGCTCTACCAAAGTAACCCCGGTTGACGGTAACTTTTTTGTCATGACGCATTCACGCTTACCTTGAAAATATTGCATGCGTGTCGAATCCGGACTAAACAATTTACGAGATTAATTTCAAACTAGCGGTCCTCTACGATGAAATGGCCTCTGAGGAAGTAGAGAGATCGATGTTCCATCCTTACTCCGGACAATAGTTGTTGACAGTAATTATTGATTGACAGCCGTAGATCTTACGGTTTGATACTGACTATTGAACCGAGATACTATTTAGAACGGATACGAATATCCTGAAAATTACATTCTCCCTCTTGATTGCTAAACTCTGCCTTTTCCTTTTGTGCAATGTTTTTAACAATTGAGAGATTACTAGGAAAATACACAAAATAAGTATCAATCTTTCTCGTTGTGGAGAGATCTGGTGTTGGACTTGATTCATATCGGACAAACCATGTCGACTGTTGCTTTTGGGTTGGCTCATTCGGCACCAATGAGTAACTTTCTAGCAGATAATTCATGAACCCACATCCAAGAGATACTTTTTGGAGAAATCGCATGGGGTTTGGTAAGAAATTGATGATAGCAAGGCCTTTCTTGAAGTCGCGTAATTGCACATCCGCCGGCGGTGCAGCGAGAGGGTTGAAAGGAGAGGGCTGAATGAGGAATAATAACCAAACTATTTTATTCAAATCATACCAGTTATGGAATCTTTTATCTCAGACCATTTCTGTTTCGCAAGTGATCTTTTTGGGGGAATCGTTGCTCTTCAGAAATGAGCATGTATAGTGAGTTATTGGTTATTAGATTTCAGTGACCATTTCTTTCTTGAATTTAGTAATGGTTTCGCAAAGTAATCAAATTACATTGAGATGATTTGTCATGCCAATTGATGCTTCCGAGTAGAATTTAATTTAGCAGCGATGTCAGAGTAGTACATTTTGTATCGATTCCAATTTTGTTAGATTATCAACTAACTAGGATCGCTTGAGACTGAAGCGCGTAACAGGGAATGCGTGAAATATTATCTTTCTTATTCATAAAGTTTTAGACGAATGCTTTGTGTTCGGCCGAGGGTGGAATTATCTTCTTGAAAGCTGGTCATCCATTCTTGTCTAACGAAAGGTTAATGAAAATAAAAATGCAATTCAAAGCATAAATGTAGAATTGAGAGAGTTTTGACCAATTTGTACTGATAACGTTTCACATATGTTTTCGAGATGACATCGACGAACATTTTGTGAGTACCGTTTTTCGCAATTTTTTCAGCTTCGAAAAATGGAAGACGGTATTTTTCATCACAGGGTGTGAGAATTGGCTTTTGATTTGAGCTCAAGCGAAGGTCGAGGATTTTTCAAGAATTTTTCATTTCAAATATCATCAAAATTATATCTAGTCCTTAATTTAATTACTTGAGTCACAAAAAGCTGTACGTGATATAAGTCGGTTCATGCGAACTGTTCCCTTCAGTATGTGGGAATCTGATATATTACAGGTCCCTTTTTGTACTTTGAAACATGTACAAATTAAAAGAGTTAGTGTGAATCGTTAAAAGCTAATGTCGGGATCCGTACACAAATCACTTTTTTTTTTCTTGGAGCTTCTATTGTCATAGATACTCGCCTATGTAGTTACATGTGCCCTCTAGCTTATCTGCTATCGGTCAACTATTTCATCTCAAGCGCAACTTACTCTTCTATATCTTTCTCTACGATCGTGTGCTATAAATATGTAATACCTATTAGTAGCTTGCTAGGTAGTTATGACTCGTATGCCTACTTTCGAGCAGTCCAAATTTCAAGTTTGACGTTGAAAAGTGCTCTATGTGCGAGAATAAATGGTAGAAAAGTAATATGACATTGCGAACAAGATGAATTGTATTGATTGCTGAATTAATCTACCAGTCTAAGTGAATTTCCGATTGGCCATGAGAGAGAAGTACTAATGCTTGTTTATTTATAGCTGAATGTATCTAAAAACAATACAGGTCTCTTCTCACTTACTTTCGTGTGTGAGAGTTTGATTGAGATATCGAATGACCAATCAGTCGTTATATCTTTTAAAAATAACGATACCGTAAAGTAATGCATCAAATTTTTTCCTACTCGAAAAATGTTCACATCTTGGAGATCTCTGGCATCTTTTCAAAGAAAATGAGCATCAAGGCGTGCTCTATATCTTTGTGACTTCTCACTAGGAATTTCTATGAAACATCTGAGCCTAACGAAATACTTCGATGATTCTTTTGCTATTCAATTTCTGATTGAAATGATAGGTGAGAACGACGATGCTTGTTGTATCAATCGCAAATTATATTTTAAAAAAAATTGTGAAGTGCATAAATGTTTTCCAACAAGTCCCTAGTAATTTTTGATCTTCTGGGATAAAGCATTCATTTGATTCAATCATTTTTAATCGTCGCTCGAGTTATCCTCTATATATCTTGAGTTGTATCGAGTAAATGCTTGAGAGTCATACAAAATACCTCACAATTACTCAATTTGAACTTATTAAATTGAATAAATTGCTTTCTTACTTCTATACAATGTATCAATTCATTCGTAGTAGTTTACCAAGTAATAGTGTGCAGAATGCGATCTTGATGATGGAAATTGATTACAGGATATCATTGCCCTCGAAAAGAACGTTCTGTGTTTTGCATGGACGTGGTGTGTGATTTGAATAATAATTGAACAGGCTTGTGCAATCACAAAATGCACGACAAGTCACCGGGATTTCTCAAGAAATGGCTCCGAATCGTGGTCATTCAAGGATACGTTGAAAGCACAAACGATGATGTGAGTGTTAATGATTTTACATTGATATATCCGTTAGGTTCGATTTATTCGTCAAGGACAATGACAGAGTTTCGTATAAAATTATTCATTCGAACATCAGTAATGTCATGTGGAAATGGGCGAAATTATTTTGTTAGTGTCGTCCATTTCTCAAACAGAGTGAGGCACTAATCGGTAATGATTCACGTCAGAATTTCACAATAAATATCTCATCACAATAGCGGTAAAATATATCAGCTTGTAGAGCTGCATCTATCGAATTCGTAAAAGAAAAGTTGGAGGATGGTGGGAAACGCCCATAAGTTAAGGGGCGTTGGGTCAGGAACGTTGTCCAGACAGCTTCTTCCAGAAATCTTATTCGAGACGGCAAGGCGGGTAGGGGGGTCAGCAGTTTCTCGAGGCGATGGATAATAAACTGTCCAGTCTACATAATACAATAATTATTGTATTATGTAGACTTATGATTATAATCATTCGTTTCTGATTAACCGACAGATCCTTCATAATTGGATCAAGAAAATTTAGAAAAAGATTAAAAATAGGATATGACTGATCGAATTCAGCGTTTCTCAAAAACCTAATTGTAACTATTTTTCCCCAGAGACGTGTGATGTAGAGTTTTGTATAAGTTACTTATTAAGACTTTATACCTATCAAGGCCTACCTTTCGGATCTCACATCTGCATCGGGATTTGCACAAGGCGCACATAAATTTACTTTGCTGTAGATACATGCGAAGAATTTTAGAATATATAAGAAAAATGATGCATTCAATCCCGGAGGATGTAAAAATGAGAATGGATTCAGCGCATGCGCAAGATATTACGTAAATAGTACTGACCCTTTCTTGGGGTAAGAAGATTTCGCGAGAATCCTAAAAAATCCTCGCATAATTATCGAACTTTTTCATACCAATCGTATGCCTTGTTCATTTTGAATGATCATAATCTCACTAATCGTTTCAGGGAAATTGTTCGTTACCATCAAATTATTGTAAAAAAATTCCAAATCAGCGTCCGCGCAATGAACTCAGGGTAAAGTAGTTGACTAATTCTTCAATGATGATTAATCAAATGATCAATTTTCATTGTAAAAATGTGCTAGTATCATCTAGCAATACCAACTTCGCGGTTAATAATCAGACTGTATTTTCCTTTACGTGAATCTTTCCTGAAATAATGAATTACCAAAATTAAAAAATCAGAAATAATCCCGAGCAACATGTCCGTGTTACACGCTGATTTTCTCGCCCCTATAACTCACTGATTCTGAACATGACTTGATATGAAACTGTCTAAACAAGAGACCAATTTTGAATCTTCCACGTTTTCTTGAAAAAATTACATTTTTCAACTTACGAACGCTTGCGTAGGATTCTTGGTTGCGGTGCAGCAGGCTGATGTCGTTGCCTCATAACTTCAATTTACTAGCGATCAAATTCATTCACATCTTTTTGTAAGAAAGTCTTCTAATAGAAATTCAATAGCAAATTTTCGGTGAGACTCGTCCTGCTTATTTCGTATGAGAAAATACCAAGCGAATTTCTGTAGATCCTTAAAGTGCCTTGAGAAGATCACATAAGTATTCCTCCTTCAGCCTCTCTAACTTGTAATCTTATAAGGGAACCTTTGTTTTTCTGCTTAATGTAGTTTTTGCAGCGAATTGTTCATCAAACTCCTTTCACCGTTTTTTTGTTGTCTTTACCAACGAAGACTTCCACTTCCCCCCTCGTATATTAATGTATTAAAAAATGTCGGGCTGCTTAAAGGACGATGTTGTTATTTAAGAGTCGCGGAATATATTTCCTTATGGCTCCTCTCCTGGCTAAGCTAAGTACGCTGAAATTCACTGGAATCTTGTATGCTTGAAATCTATAGAATTTGAGGTCACTGTGAGTTCTGTCAGAATTTTGTTCTGCCTGAATTACGAGTGACATTTACATGATCAAATCAACATGAGCAAGATGAGGATTTCATCTTCCGCCTCGAACAGTTTCAGAATCCAGATGACGAAGAATCGAAACAAATGTACACTTGCATTGTTTCCCACCAAGATCACCTACCGAGAATTTCAATGTAATCTTAACTCGTTAGCGAGGTGCTATTGCCCCTTTTGATTTCTTTATAAGCAAAATCATCAGATGCATAAAAAATCTTGATGAAGAAATAGGATGACATCTTGGAAGGCATTCGTAAAATGTTTTGTAACGGTTGGTCGCTTGGTTCCCGAACATGTCCAATTTTAAAGACTAGAGGTGGAGTCTCCATCTTTTACACAGGCTTATTCCTCCGCTTTTTACCAAATGAACCACCTTGAGGAAGCCTACGGATAATTGAAAATGACGCTTCTCTGGAAGTTTTCACTTATTAAAAATAAGTGAGAAATGAAATGATAAGTCAAGTTTGAACTGTCAAGATTCTCAAAAACACAACAGCTGTGTCTTTAAAAGTTAAGGTTAAAAACTTGAAAAAATTATCACGGGTTTTCTTGGACCCCAGTCAAGCTAATGATTTCATCAAAGCTATTTCATCAAATTCGGAAATATCATTGATCATTACTCTCCTCGTGCCGGAAAAGTTCTTGACGAAGCCCTTCACACAATTTGCGTTGTTACAATTTCCCTGATTAAATTATGATAGATGACGGAGTTGTGTATGTATTTGTGACTGAAAATGGCTTGCGAACATCCGTGCGACAGCCAAGTGGGGTACAATCAGATCATATTGATGGATCAGTTCTCGTGTAAATATACATGAATCTAAATAAAATTAATTTGTCTTGTTCAGTGGTGGAATCAAAAATTCATTCGAGACGACATTGTCCAAAGGGCTTCAAAGTGGAAATTTTTTCTCTCTTTTTAGCTGGAGCTTGACGAAATATTTTGACTGTAAGACGTCGATCTTCCTTAGATATCCATGAATGGATAATGACTATGGATTGTGTTGATTACTTTACTCATTGTCCAATGTTCTTATGGTGCAAAGCTGTAAAAACAGATTTTGTCATGAGCCGCAACAAAAAGTGATTCTAAGGCGTTGAGGATATTAATATTCTGGGAAGTTACGAACCACAACTAGATGATACCGTTGAGCCTCTCGCGCAGTCTTGTGGTTTTCTGTACCTCTCTAACAAATTGGCAGATCTTATCAACTGCTCAGTAATGCTAGATGACTCTCAAAATCAGAACGTACTTCCCAGTAGTCACAAATCTCTAAAACTTGGATTTTGTTTGATTGTTGCAGGACAGCTTGGTCGGCGCTGCGTCGAGAAGGAGCCACGCCAACATATCGAATCTTCTCGTGGTACCGCAGAAGCCTGGCCTCGTATCGCGAATTTTCTCTCACACGTCACACGTCTACAGCCTCAAGAAATATGATTACCCGCGAGTCACTCAATCTGTACGTACGGGCCTGGGCTCCTTATTGTGCGTTTTGAGAATATTTGGTCCAGCCTTTTTGTGCGACCAAAAGGAATTTTTTACATTTAGAGTCTGGCCTTGCGATTCATAGTTTCCCAGATGGAAGCTGTTTGATATTGGAACACGAGATTCATAACAATACCAAGTGTGCTTCAAAATCTCACGATTACGGCCAAGTTCTGGACACCTTCCTGGGAGTAGCGACTTTACTTCTGTGGGACTAGCAAGATTGCTACTTTGGAAATTCTAAAACTGCATTAGAGTAGCTCTCACGAACAAGAACAACATTGGCCTTAAATGTTTACCTCGTCTTCTTTCCGGGTCAAATTTCGATTTGTCGCCAATTTATCTGTCTTGTGTTTCGTATCGAACACGTTTGATTTACCATAAAAATATGATGATGTAATGAAATGCTCGTCGCAGGTGCTGGAGGACGAGAGGCTGCGCGACGCGATTCGCCAGACGGCCCTCGACTCGGACGGCAGGAGCAGCGGCAGAAGCAGTAGCAGCAGCACCAGCAGCATCCCGGACGAGGCTCAGCAGCAGCAGCAGCAGCAGCAGGTGGACCCGGAGGCGTACCGGAAGACGGAGCAGAAGGCCATCTCGATCCTGGAGCGCATGCAGAGCCGGATGAGCGACGCCCTGCTGCGGCTGACCGCGTGGACGATGTACAAGCTGCTGCCGTGCTTCATCCAGTCGGCCGCGGTGCAGAGCCAGCAGCTCGAGCTGCTCAGGCAGGCCAACGAGTCCGGGCTGCCGCTCGTTTTCATGCCGCTGCACCGCAGCCACCTCGACTACATCATGGTCAGCTTCCTCTCGCTCACCAACGACATCAAGTGCCCCCTCGTCGCCGCCGGCGACAATCTGCGCATACCCCTTTTCGGGTGAGCCACGATTT
>JAPYYZ010000439.1:0-22866 GCA_030522705.1 Eretmocerus eremicus
TCAACGGTTTAACAATGCACGTCTTGCTCTTTGGGACAAGTTCGAGACAAGACCTAGAACATTTCATTGGGATTGAGACAAAATCACATGATATTTTTTTGCCGTAGCGGTGATCATCCTCCAAATCACTGTCTGAGATTCGACCGGACGCTTTGCATAAAGATCAATGGCTTCTATATTTATACCTATTAAATATGCCTCCTTCACGAGTCGTAAAAAATCGTTATTTTCGTAAATCTCAGTTGACTCGGCTTCCAGTAATGGAAACCGTATGTGTATTTGGTCGTTTCTCAGACTCTAGAATGAGCTTTGAAATGGGCTAAGCTGCTTTGGAAAGTGTTACAGATCACAAAAGCTATATAGCCAAAATGCAATGTCGATAAGGGAGTTGAGGACACTCGCTGTACATTGAATCTTAATGTGTGTTTGAATCCAATGCTATCTATGAACCATTCGTTCTATCCTTGAATGAGATAAAACAACGCGTATTTTTTCTATGTGACTTCTTTTCCGCTATGAAATTCATTTTGAGGACTCTAACTCATTAATCACTGGATTATGTTCTCAAACGACATGATTATCGGCCTACCCATGTATTAATCTACATCATTTCCCGATGTACTGCAGCACTAGGAAACTTTGTTGTTCAAGACTTTCGATCCATAAAAGGGAGTCCACTGACCCGTTATCAATTGGATACCTATACAAGTATCCGTTATCAATTGGATACCTATACAAGTATACGCACAAGCTGAGAAAATAATCGCTGATTGGGTTTTCGTGACTCGATTTTTCATACGCCAAATTATATGCGCGTGATTGTTACTCGCCCAATTATCCCGCTCTGCTGCATGTGTGTGGCCTCGCCACACAGACCCTCAGCCCATGCTTTCGGATCTCCGCGAGCATCCTTTCTTTTTTGCTCTCGCTTCGTACACCACAGCTCGCGCTCTCCTCTCCGTCTATTGATCTTTTTCATTTGATCTAACTGCATCAACGACTCAGACTCACGATTCTCATTATACTTAAATAAATTCTCATACTTTCTCCTCTACTGCCTCTCCCTTGGCACTCCACAATCCCCATACTATATCTATAACCCAAGGAGACTCTAAAGCGGTACAGTCTCGCTGCTACCATTAAATCGCGTACTATCCCGCTAGAGCAATTTTCCAGGGATCCGCACCTGCGGAGACTCTCTAGACTTTTCAGAGACACTCGATCGAATGAGCCGCGGTTCAGAGAGATTCGAGCCTCACGAAGAGAACGCACAGTCGTCGCGATAAACAATCAGCCGTAGGATACGATAATAAACGTCTTATCCTTCGCATCTCTTCAGAGCTATCGGTACGCTTACGCAAGTGAGAAAAAATGACGAGCAACGTTAAGTCATTTTCCCAAACAAGCCTACACGTCGTTGGAAGAAGATGGAGAGATACGCATCCGCGAAGTCGAATGTGCCACTCGGCGGGGAATGAACAATTAGCCTATCCAATCTCCCACTCGAACCGATCATTATACATCTCTCGCATAACTCACAGAGTCGGATAAGCTCGTGGCTGCACCAGTAGATACACACGTGTACGACTTACCAAAGCTGCAGCGGCATTTCCCGTTGCTCGTGCATTACGCCCAATTCCGTTCAAGCGCGTAACCGGTGAGAAGCTTTCCTTTTCGGATACCGTGTAGTTGATTCCCGGTCAATATAATCATCGGTTCTGCGCGCCCTTTTACCCGCTTCCTAGACTCGCTCGATAAGAGCCTCGTTCTCTTTCGAGGCTTTGGTTACCGTTCGCTCGTAGTCGCATCTAGCATTTCCGCGAAGCCTCGATCATCTTCGGCTCGACATCCGCGTGTCATCGTCCGAGTTCCCGTGTCTCCGGCTTCGGACTCGTCGACCTCCCTCGCAGTCGAGAGATAGCCGCGAGTTTTTATCGGTCTTGGGCTATTGTTGGGGCCCAGAGCAAAGGAAGTCTCGATCGTATCGTGCAATGAGAGCGCTTCGACGTGGCCGAGTCGTGTGCATTGTGTGTGTGGGAGGTGGAGGCCATCGGGCATGGGAGCAGTACGGTTGGCGTCTCAATTCCATCGGCGATTGCTTGAATTTGAGGAAGCTATTGTTTCAAGACGAGGTCGGTAGAGCTTCGACGAGGTGGGTAAGTACGCTTTGTGAGTTGTCTGATTTCAGGGTAAGTAAGAGTTGAGCACGAGAACTTGCATCAGTTAGGATTCTGATGTTGGGACTTCGTTATGATACACTGTAAAAAATTTTGGTCGAAAACTTCAACCACTGGTTGAAGTTTTTTGCCCAACCACTGGTTGAATTTTTAATCACTGATTAAAGTTTTTTTGTCAACCACTGCTTGAATTTTCAATCACTGGTTGAAGTTTTTTCGTCAACCACTGGTTGAATTTTCAACCACTGCTGAAATTTCGGGAACTTTTGGAAACGTATCACTACTCCATCCACCTTAGGTGCACTCCAAGCGCTACGCGAATCTCAGTTCTCTCGCCCTCAATAAGGATTCAAACACCGGGGTGAAATGTCACCCGAGTAATTGAAATTTCAACCAGTGGTTGACTAAAAAACTTCAACCAGTAGTTGAGCAAAAAATTTCAGTTGCTTAGTTGAAAATTCACCCACGTGGTTGAAGTTTTTTATCAACCAATGTTTGAGATTTTCTTCCAACCACTGTTCCAATCTTCAACCCATTGGTTGAATTTTCAACCAGTTCGTTGATACTTCTGGTTGAATTTCCAGACCCCCCCCTGGCGCCCGGTCTATCTTCCGTATAATCCGATGGCAGGAAAACTTGAAGTTACCTGGCGTTATCGAAACAAAGTACGCGGAAGAATGAGCGAACTTTGGCGGAGATGAGCAGAAGCTGACGCTGATTATAGCAATGAGCTATACCTATAGTGCGTGCTTTACATGTCATTTCGATAACTCAACTTTGAGTTGACCAATCAATACTAAACTTGAGATATGCCCGCTAGCTATGTGTAGAGTACATGTACTAAATTTGGTAGAAATCGGTCAGGTGACTCTCTTAAAAAGATGCGCGAAAAAGCGGTGATAGACAGGGGCTTCGCCCCAATTATTTGATGAGCTTCATAAAGGTACTCGTGATAAGTTAAATTGCAGTTTCAGCATGAAACTAGGTTTGATTCCGATAAGCGGGCAATTCCCAAAGGTAGTGCAAAACTAAATGATTAGATCAATTCAAAATCGCCATTGCAAGAACTATTACCCACAAAAGTTGATGAAATGAATAGGTTCGATGAATGAGAAAAAATCAATCCCTTCATACACGTCCCCACCATGCCGTGCTTACAGGCCTATCACCTCAGCTGTATCTGGAGCTGTAATTTCATCTAGATGTACTCACGCAGACTCAAAGTAGTCGAATTTTCAAATTCTTCCATCCAAGTCAGTATCTATCACGTAACAAAGCATCTCAAATACAACAACGATAAGATGAAATGCGAATTTGTGATGACGGTCTGACTACGTTCCACCTTGTTCTACTTAACGAGATCGCAATAGTAACAGATGGGGCAGCTAAAACCATCGGCTCAGCCCTTGCACTAGTTCAACCAAGAGGTGAGTTACACAACGCAATTGTGAATTTCCCAGAAAACATGAACTTCGAGTTTCCAGAGTTCAAATTTAAGTGTGCGTTGGATCTATTCTCACTCATGGGTAAAAGGCGAACTACCGTCAGCATTTGGGATTGAGTTTCTTGATAACTTTCAGCGGTTATTCCGCAACTCATTGTCCTTGATCTGGAAATATTCCAAGATTCACTATTACGATAAGCTCAGTTATTCATGATTGAATTTTTCCACTTTAATTCTTTTTAATAATCAAATTCGATCGTTTCCCATTCGCGAGTTAATAGAACAAGTTATCCTACAAAGAGAACAATGCTCAAATTTTCAAGCGATTCCTCAATCATAAATCAGATGATTAATTGATTCAATGAGGATATTCGTCTAATTGATTACAATCGAACGGTTTGACGTAGATGAAAGTACACACTTTCCGGGATACTTTATTCGATAGAATAAAGTAATGAGATAACATTGTGCGTGAAGACAGTCTGAGCAGAATTTGATTTATTATGTATATTATTTCTATTGGAGACACTTGACATTTCCACTCATAGGTCAGGAATGAATACGTTGCCCAGATGGTAGCTCCACGTCGACAATTGACTCATCAATATTTAAAACTACGAAAAGTTGGATCCGACGTTTTCCCCCCATCCCTTCTATTTCCAAACTGGTTCACAACCTATCGATTCAAACTTTTTTCCTCCCGCTTTCGACCTCAAAAACACTTTGTAATAATAGTTCATCCAATAAACTAGATATTTCAACCAAGCCAAATACTCCATCTCTCTTTATTTTCATCAATTATCAAGGAAAGAAGAGTGCGTGGCTAATCGGCCAAAGCTCAGTTTGCGCGGGCCGATCGGTGTTAGGTTCGCGAAACGATTGCTCCAAGCGGGCCCCAAAAATGCATGTCAGAATATGATCGGCCTTTTACATGCGGTAGAAGAACGCCTCTCGCGTCAATACATTGATGATCCAGAAGCGTGCACCACATGATGAGCGTACGGGTTTCGAAGCAACGGGAGATGAGCAAGCTCACATCGGGAGGTCACATTTTACAAATCGACGCCGGGTGACCGCACGCGCGCACATTTGCCCCGAGGCCCCGATGCATATGATATGTGTGACGCATGCACACGAGGAAAAGAGAGACGGCAAGGCCCCCGACAAATTGCACGACGCGCGAGCGCGCGAATTTCGAGCAGCGCTGCGGGAAGCCAGAGGGATATGCTTTAATTGGGCCCCGCGCTCTCTCACTCACGCATCGAGCACGCGAGACACACAGGGAGAAAAGAAGTAAGAGGGAGAAATTGAGGTGGGTGACAGGCAAGGGTCGAAGGCTGGGACTGCGCTGTTTGACTGTTGCTACGTTTTGTTCAAGCGCCATGCAGTATGTGAGGCTGACCACGTCAATTCAGCACACTTCTCTCCCGACATTTTGTTGCCTCCCAACATTTTTTTATGAATTTAATACGTTCAAAAACTACCAAATTCACGGTTTTTAGGTCGAAAAAACTATTTTCTTCGTGTTGGGGCCCATACAAACAATTTTGCCAAAACGCCCAAAGTTGGAACCTCACTCTCGTATTTTGCTTATAACTTTTGAGCATCTCAACCGATTTCATTTTTTCAAAAAACATCAGAAACATGGCTCACAAAACTATCAGATGGCTACTCGCAAACATTTTTCTCAGAGTCTAAAACACCGTAAACTGGGGTGACTTTGGTGGCCCCGGGGTGACTTCGGCCACTTGCTCTTTTTGTTCTAACTTTTGACTGACTTGTCCTAGAAAATCTGGCGAGGGCTCTACGCCGTATCTTCAACATGAGCTTTTGCAGAATGCTCTAGAACTATTCAGTCGAAAGTTAGAGAAAAAAGGGCAAGTGGCCAAAGTCACCCCAGTTCACGGTACGCGAAAATCATAGATTGCCCAATATCTTTTCTGATCCCCTCCCCCGCCCCTCAAAATCTTTTCTAGGTAATTTTTTCACTGTGTTAGATAGAAACCTAGCTGCAGCGGAATTTTTAGATCTTCCATGGGGATTTTGGGCTCCTGGCATGCATTTTAGTGCGATAAAAAAGTTAAAAAAAACTTGCGCTTATCTCACAACGTTTTGAACTTGGTAAAATCCATAACTGGTGTGAAACAACTCGATGGACACATTGGAATAGGTTACAGAGTCATTCTAGCAATACATTGGGGAGAAAATTGTCTTCTAGCCATTTTTTAAATTTTCATCGCACTAAAATGCATGTCACGAGCCCAAATACCTGATGGAAGATCTGAAAATCCCCCTGCAGCTAGATTTCCATCTGAAACAAGAAAAACATACCTAAAAAAATTTTGAGGGGGGAATCAAAAAAGGTATTGGGCAATCTATAATTTTCGGGTTTTTCAAACTCTGAGGCCACGTAAGAATCTCAAAAAAAAGTTTGCAAGTAGTAATCAGCCAGGTTTTTAATCTACCTTTAAGATGCTTCTTGAAAAAATCAAATCGGTTGAGATGACCAAAAGTTATAAGCAAAATACAAGAGTGATAATCTCGCCGTGAGATCGTGTGAATTCGATTTAAAAAGAATGATTAATCTCTTTCCAATACAATTTGTGTAATGGTTCCAGGATTATCATCCTTGATAAATCAAACCTTTCCAGCAAAAAAGAGCAGATCAATCTTGCACATGTATTCAAGAAGGATCGCCCAGTTACGATACAAGATCTAAAGAAATGGATTATGATTCACATGTAAGGCTACATCAAGTCATTTTCTCCTTAACATAAATCTTGACTTGTACTCGTTTCCATTATTTCCGTTCGATTATGTTATTTGGTACTCTATGATTCAATTGAGCAACGAGTGTGTATTGTGCAGCAATGTAAACATAACCTGTTTTGAGGCTTCAAAATTCGTGATTTTGAAGCTTTACAACTCGAGGCCGCAATGTTTTCGCTCTTCGGACTCCTTTGAACTTTTGATCGTGACATTTCAATCCCTCCGACGGTAGAGTCTCATGAAAAATCACCGAGAACCAAAATCAATGCATTTTGTGCGGGGCTCTTTAATTACGGTATTTACATTCTTAAAACTTACCGAGTAACCCGCATCCGAAGTGAGCCCTACTTGTCCCATTTCCGACAAGACCAGGATTCGCATGTCTCGGCCACGTACACCTGGAGCTTGCCAGTGGTCCGAACTACATTCAATACTCGGCTCCCAAATGCGCGAGTGATGCATTTTGTCTTTTTTCTTTCTTTAGACCGAATAACAGGAGACGGTCGAGTGACACACGCTGCGAGTGAGTCCTGCTTGTCCCACTGACTGATGTATAAACCAGGAATCGTACGACTCGGCCGAATAGACCAGGAGTTGACCCATGGTCCCAACTGTACCCGTGACCTCATCTCGTAAGCGTAAGTTGAAAACTTTTCTGGCTGAGATAGTTCACTCAAGCGTTGCAACGGATTGGATTTCAGTAAGAAAATATTTACGCAAGTACGCATGTACGTATTTACGAGTACGCGGAGAGGTCGTGCTATGCAAATGCGTAAATGCTTAAGAATTTACTTACTGAAACCCAATAGATTGGATTTCAGTAAGGAAATTTTTACGTATTTACATATTTACGCACAGGCGGAGAGCTCGTGTTATGCGTGAACGAGTGAACATCTACTCAGTGAAATCCAATCCAGGTCTCCACCTGACTGCAGCGCCGCCACCAAGCCGGAGCGGCGAAGTTTGAAAACTCTCGGATCAGCTCCCGGATCGCCCTTCAAGAAAATGTGTACGGAGAATTTTTCCATCCTAAGTTTATGATGTCTGTGTAGTTTTCTCCACTCCATCGAGCAAGCTCATTCTTCTAGTGCAAGTATTCTTGTCTTTTTCTTTACTAATGTGAGTACCATTATTCTGAAAATATTCCGTGATGGAACTTTCTGGGGGAGAACAATTGAAATTCATTTTAACTACTCCTTTACACGCGTTTATAGTTTTCTCGTATTACTCGTTCTCATTTTTACGGATATTTGGATTCATATCTACGTTAAGCAAATAAGAATTTTCCGATGTTATACAATGTTCTCTTCAACTTGAGACCATCGAATTCTCACAATTCGTAACATGAATAAATATTTGAATCTAATTGAACGTGCGTCATCCTATTGTACAGACTGGCACCGATTCTTCGTATATATATTTCATCTTTTCCGGCAGAAAATTTGAATGTAAGCAATTCACGTCTCAATAGCACACGTAAGTTCTCTCCAAGCTAGTCCTTGAGAAGATTGCCGAATCCAATCAGGTGATTCCATACAAGAACCACGAAATTTTTTTGTCAATATGGCAATCTTCATCGCTATCCCTAACTGGGTTTTTCTTATCCCATTCCTACCGAATAAATCGTTTGCCACTCATACGCATGGGGTGATTCTGAGAGCTACAGTTTGTGTTCGTGAACCAACTTCAGAACGAATTCCAACTTATCTTGAAATTTATTGACTCTTTCGCTGCCCCGACGAGAGTTTAGGTATTTTTCTAATCGCTAAATTGCGCAAAAATATCTCTTCTCACTATTAACGATCAATTATCCTCGTTTATCACTACATGTATATGCAAAAAGTACTCAACTACTCATATTGAGTTCATCGAGCAACAGATCCTCTTTTGACCAAAGAATTACATCTATCGGGGCCCATCAACGGGTTTGATTTCTGTAATAGGAAAGCAATTATGATAATAATATTTCATCCTACGATCATCATTTTCCAGTACACTGTGGATGGTCACCAGCTCAACATTGAACAAGGTATGTGCAAAATGGTCGTGATTCAATCTTTTCTTTCATCATACACATGACGCGCGTCACTTTCAGCCATCGCTACAGCATTTTGTGGGATGAAAATACCACCATAAATCGGATTCCGGAGAAGCTAGATTTGTACCAAGACTTCTCGGTCATGATCATCAGTTAATAACGATGATTAGAAAATTGTTATCCTTCTCTCCAACGGGGCAAGAAGCCCCTTTTCTACTTCGATTAATTGTATACTATCGGTCAGGAAATCATAATTATGTCCTTAGAAATGAGATATTTTTTCTTCCCTTTAAAGAGAATCTCGACCACTCTACTTCACAGTCTGTCAAATTTCTTTGCAATAGTAAGCACTTTGAATTTCATCGATGGACAATATTTGGTCAACTTAAAACAATCTATTCATTCCACCATTCGTATCAATGTTAAAATGTTTCTACGTGCCATCACCCTCCCTCCTCCTCATCTGTCCAATAATTCTAGTAATGGAATAGCTCGATAATTCGCGCGATAAGAAATCACACCAGCACAGGTGATATCATAAATAGTAAAGGTTACATAAAAATCAAATTTTTTGGATTGTCACTGCCTTTGTACTTGAAAATGTCGATTATTCATTAGCAATTCAAATAAGTCTATCGTTTTCCTCAGGAAGTTACTCCACAATTATAGTTCACTAAATTGAGGAGCTCTCTGTCTGCATTTTTCTCCAGAAACAGAAGGCCATATGATTAACTTGGAAATTCATAATGTCTAAGCTAATGTCAAGAATTGTAAGCATCAACATATATTTTCTTGTTGTTGTGACCCTTCCAGATTGCAGATCTAGTAAGTATGATTTGACTTATTTGTGTCTATTCTCTTATTTGAGTTGAATGACTGATTTGTATTCCCTCATTATTTAGGTGACCAAGTATGCGACACGCAGGCTTGTAAGAAGATAGGTGAATCATAATAAATAAATCACACAATCATTGTCTGATGTTGGAGACATAAAAACTCACGCCATGAATTTCTTTGCTTACAGCATCTTCTATCCAGAAAAATATGGATGAAGAAATAGACCAGTGCGATGATTTCTACAAATATGCATGTGGAAACTACATGATAGATGAAAGTGTTCCTAATGGTTTGCTCAAAATGAATCCTATAGACCAAATTAACGGAAAAATTTTGACTCAACTCAGAAATTACGTCGAGAAAAGACATCTGAATCATAATCAGAAATTAGCACACCAACTTGAAAAAATCATCGACAAGCATGTGAACAAAAAGGCCCCGAGTTTTCTGGATAAATTTTCACTCTATTACAAAAGTTGCATGAACAGAGGTAGTTCAATGATTTATACCATTTATCATGTCGAAGGGGACATCTCACCTACAAGGAGGACGCCAGGGTTGCGAATCACAGATTTGGATCAAACTTCGGGAATCTCCTTATTTCGGTGAGGAATGAAAAAATCTCGAAGAGTCTAATCCAATATGACTCTTTAGTATGGGCCTATATGGGCAATGCTAACGTATTTGGCTGTATATCTGGCCAAGAGGTCCATTGTATCAAAGCCTTCGAGGTTTATTCATTTCCCACCAAAACAAAAAGATCTTCAAAGTTTGGTCAAAATCTGTGATCCGCAACTCTGGTACCCTGTTCGTCAGCATTCTAAAAACACTGTTACATTTCTACAGAGAAAATGGCGAAGAGTGAAAAAGCACAGGTGATGAAATTAATTCAGAAGCTAGGTGGGTGGCCTGTTTTGAATAAAACATGGGATCAGAATCGTTTTGACTGGATTGAGACCATGTACGCGTTCCGAGATGAAGGTTTGGACCAAGGCTCTTTTATCAATATTTTCTACGAGCCAGACATGCGGACCAACACTTTAGCAATAAGCGTAAGTTACATAAACTACATTCCTCGTTACGTAATAGGGCATCGCGCCTCATTGCTTTGTTCAATATCAAATACATTGTATTGAACAGACGAAATTATAATTCAATCCAGTATTACCTCATTGTTTGATACGGTTAGATTACTTTCCATGTATGACTGAATAGGAAGAAGCCTTGACGCATTAAACTGTAATGAATTCATGTCGAAATTCGGTTCATCGATCTGAGCCAGAAACAGATTCTGAGAGTCCTGACTCATTTTGAATATTTTTTCTGTGACCAATTGATACGTGAAATGCCACATTCGCTACGATGGCGGTTTTTCATAACTTTGAGCGGGGCTTGGAACAGGAACACTTCAGCAGTACCGTACACGATAGTGACTTTGGCCACCATGGGGTAACTTTGGCAACTTTTGTTCTCGCTCTCACTTTTTACTGGTTCATTCTAGAACATCCTGGAACGGATCATTTTGAAGATACAGCGTAGAGCTTCCGAATGAGCCCTTGGAAGATCCTCTAGGATGAGCCAATTGAAAGCTAAAGCAAAATCAAGAAGTGTCATTCCAGTTTACGGTATTCAGTGAATTTCATAGTCAATCCTGAGTTTAAGGTGAAGATTTCAGAACGTAGGATTCCATGCACGAGTGAATCCCGTCACAGTAAATGTGTTGAGGAGTTAATGTAATAATTTCATCAAGAGTATCAGTGAAGAGCACTTCTATACTAAACAAAATTTTTTAATTAACTCCCTGAAACTTACCCCGATGTTCAATCAGAATGAAGAATATGATACTACAAGCACAATTATCCTCCTGAGATTACGGTCGGATTCATATCACATACAATGAGAGTGATGTCATTGGACAATTTGACTCCTTAAATATGTTGATTAATTATGAATCACCATACAGAAATAATTTTGTCTATTAAAAGGGACGATCTCGACAAATACCATTGATGTTATGTTTAGCTGGACGAGTCACGATTGAGCGGCCTTCTCCATCCCGAAGTACTTGTGCTCGGTACCAACCATGTATTAGTTCAGCAATATTTCAACTTCATGGTTAATATAGCTGTAGCGCTAGGAGCAGATCGAATACGTGCCAAGAAAGAACTAAGGGAGTCTCTGGATTTTGAAATTAAAATGGCTCGGGTAAGGAAAATCAGATTCATAGTTTTACTCTCAGATGTATTCCAGTGCTTGGGAAATAAGAAACATTCCCTCAATCTTCAAAAGAATTAATAGCCCTATTTCGTGGATATTTCAGACGTCTCTTCAAATTTTTCACTATCAGAATGAAAGTTTAAACGACAGCTATCTCTATCTCACATACAAAAAAATATTCATTCATTTAAAAAAAATTCTTGAGTGACTGATTCAATTAAATCGCAGCTACTGTTTCTATACGCGTGCGCACGGCGAAAATGAGCAAGAGATGGCGGATTCAGCCTGTCCAGTTTCTAGATTTCATCATAACGAACTTTCTCATATTTCCTCATGTTGCAACAATTTTTTGAGAGATCTTGAGGCAACAACCAGTAGTCTTTGATATGAACGGGCTTGGGCCTGTCCTGGTTTGACGCCCGTGCGCACTGCTCATGCTCTTAGAATAGAGATACGCCTATTGTTATCCTGACTACTCCTACTAATAGATTTTATTGATAAAAAATAATGTTTCATGAACTGATACATGATCATACCTTATCGATGAAAATGGTTAAAATTCGTGAATGAGATCTTTTACTCTGAATTTCTTCGAGGCTCATCACCTTGAAGATTTTCAGTGCCCAAAGTTCGAACTATTTGCGAATTGAAAGATCATATGATCTAAAAACACCTGTTATATTGAGCCACTCTTTAGTGGTAAATATTTTCAGTAATATATAATAGGAAAAAGAGTGCCGGGATGTATCCCAGTCGACATGTGATTTTTGAACCCTTCAACAAGCGAAACATAGCGTTATTGAAAATATAGAACCGCAGGACGGCGCCTCACTAAAAATATGATTCGCATTCTCCAATGACGTAATAAATAACACATAGTACACCTTTCAGATAATCAAGCCACCAAAGTTCAAACAAGATCCTGTTGCTATGTACAATCCAATGACTATTGGTGAACTGTATAAGAGGTACAACAAGTGCCCAGTGCAATGGGAAACTTATTTGACAAAAATTCTAAGGCCTCCAGTTCAACTATCCATGTCCGATAAGGTGAATGTTCGCGTCCCAGAGTTTTTGACCTACTTCTGTGATTTATTGAAGAATGTCAAGAGTAAAAGAGTTTTGGCTAACTACGCTCTGTGGACAGTAGTGTCTCAGTACACTTCTACATTGGGACCAAAAGCTCGCCAACTCACAAAAGATTGGCGAACCATGATGAGCGGTAATCCGGTAGAGATGGAAAAATGGAAGGAATGTATGATGTCAGCGAAAAGGCAAATGCATTTGGCTGCTGGAGCTATTTATGTGCAGAAAATCTATGGCAAAAATGTTGAAAAAACTAAAAAGCAAGCCTCGGAGATGGTTGATTTGATTCGCAAAGAAATGAGGAAATCTCTCGAAAAGGTATACATCAAATTGATAACATCAAATTTACATCAAATTGATAACACTAATTTTGCAAATAATACCGCAGAGAAATTATGTGCTTTAGACGTGTGATCACCGGTTTACATTAATACCAGAGATCGTATTCTTACATAAGAAAAAATTCCTCAATAATGATATGGTTTGGCAGGAGGGGTGGATGGATGACTCTACGCGATCTAAGGCGATGAAGAAGTTGAACAAAATGAAATTCTCAGTTGCGTATCCGATCGAACTGTTAGATGATAAAAAATTGAATGAAATCTACAGGAATCTTACGATAGATAAAAATAGTTATCTCAAGTCTAGTCTCAGGTTGAATCGTCTCCGTTGGGACTTGTCAGCTCGCAAATATAAAAAACTAATCGAGAAAAACAGCTGGTTTGGTCTATTCGGTGATCCATCTTCAGTTAATGCCTTCTACCAGCCCCCTGATAATGCTTTCAGTGAGTATCTTCTGATTTTCTATATATTGGCGTAAGAAAAGAACATACCAATAATAGTACAAAGGCGAACCTCCGCACTCGCGGAGATTACGTGTCAAGTGGGTACCGCAAATACCAAACCCGCGAATAACAAAGCATTGCCCTTATGGGAAATATTTTAATAATTAAGATATTCATTCACTCAGTCCGAAACCTTCAGATCATATTTATGCCACACTGCAAAGCGTTATCGAGATTTCGTTTCTATCATTTCATATCATTTTGATATCCAATGAAATTCTGAGCATTATTCATTATGTTCTTTCCTCAAATACGTGGAAAC
Organism: Eretmocerus eremicus; assembly: GCA_030522705.1. Taxonomy (NCBI): domain Eukaryota; kingdom Metazoa; phylum Arthropoda; class Insecta; order Hymenoptera; family Aphelinidae; genus Eretmocerus; species Eretmocerus eremicus. The sequence continues at coordinate 13,676 of JAPYYZ010000439.1, forward strand.
CAAAGCAAGCATTGCGCTTCAATCGAGAGTAGTATTTGGTGCCATTTGAGATTTTCTTGAATCTGATTGCTGGCCCAAAAATATCAGATTATCATCATTTTATCGTGTGATCGCAGACCGCTGACCGAGAATACGCAAAGCATGAGCTCGCAAATAAACTAAATTCGCCAGTCCCAAAACCCGCGAATACGGAGGTTTGCCTGTATTACTTTTTCATAAGACGTTCCTCAAATATTCTGTTTCCCAGTGCTCTTGGCAGGCATACTACAGGAGCCTTACTTCAATACTGATTATCCTAGATATATCAATTATGCTGGCATCGGTAGCGTGATTGGACATGAAATGTCTCATGGTTTCGATGTGATAGGGCGCAAATTTGACGAGAATGGAAAGCCTTCCGACTGGTGGGACAAACTCACGGAAAGCATATTCTTGAATAAAACAAAATGTTTCATAAAACAATACGAGGATTACGGATTGGCCAAGAATATTCCCGTAAGTTTCAAACCTCAATATTGTGTGTTGATGATTATTACAAATGATTCAAATAGAAAGCTATATAGAGCTTTGAGTTCTCTCGATTGCAAGAAAACTGCCACCGTTGGATTGGAGTATTCATGCATTACTACAAAAACTCTCAGAAGGAGAGGAGGTTTTCCTCCCCGCCCAAGCACGTTTCCATCAGTAAAGAGTGAACCAATTTTCTTGGGTCGATTTTTTATCCACGACAAAAAAAAAACTCCAGTCTTTTCAGGACCACTCCAATTTACACCTTTTTTCGTGATTACTTCTGCACACTAAATATAATTTCTCGCATATAGTCCAGTTATTAGTCTGATAACTTCATATCAGTGCAAGGACAGACTTTTTTGCGTGAAATATTGCTGTTACTTTGGTGCTGATCATGGGACAGAGAACCCGATGAAGATTTTCAATATTAGCATCGATAATTTTCACATTTGCGTAACGGAAAATTTTCCCGTTAACGATAGTAATTCTTCCGATGACTCGTTGCATCAAAATTTTCTACAGTTACTGTTACCAACGGTTAAATTGGCTACAGAGGCCATCTGCTTCACGATTGCCGTGCTCCAGATGGTAATCCCACACATCTTGTGAGTTGTAACTTTTTCACTGAAAATTCTCTCGAGATAGTCACCAGCCGTAAAGCAAAAAGCTGAGCAGAAAATCAAATTATATGAATCCTGGATTATCGTCCAAGACATCAGATGATCAGTGCTTAAATTTTCGCGAGCGAAATCGTTTCCCAAGACGATGAGCATTTTTGACGTACAACTACCGAGATGCAACTCTGAAACACGAACTGTTGGTCTCAATTGGAAGGGGCGAGAGGCGGGGCTTATACGGAAGACTTTTGAAACCAAATAAACCAAGTAGGATCAACCAAAATACTCTGAATCTTCAATTTTGATTCCTGTATACCGGCAGATCGATGGTAGGCTGACCTTGGCAGAAAACTTGGCTGATAATGTTGGACTGAAACAAACTTACGCAGCGTATAGTGAATGGGTGAAGAACAACACCGACAAAGAGCCTCGCCTTCCTGGGCTGGAAAAATTCACTCCTCAACAGATGTTCTGGTTAACATACGCCAACTCACATTGTTCGAAAACGCGCCCAGGTTCACCTCCTGCAGTGCAAATGATGGATCCACACGCTCCCAACCATTTGCGAGTACTGGGAACCCTCAGCAACATTCCCGAATTTGCCCGAGATTTCAAATGTCCCCCGACGAGTTTTATGAACCAACCTGATAAGAGATGCAGTATATGGTGATCGACATGTTGAGATGTTGAACCACAAAGAAGACTGAGCGTTACTTGTTACCTCATTGCAGTAATTGTATTGTATATAATTTAAATATGAGTAAGTGTTTTGATTTCGTAATGTAAATAAATCGATTATGCTGATATCAATAACGTGATTAGACATGAAATGTCCCACGGCTTCGATAGACTTCGACGTACATTTGATGAGAATGGAAATCATTACTGGTGATAGGACAATGCCACGGAAATAATATTTTTACAGAAAGCAGAATGTTTCATGAAACATTACAACGATTTTGGGATTGCTGCAAGAATATTCCCGTAAGTCTCTAACTGCAATGTCGTGAGTTTGTGGTTATTATATGAATGGTATCGACAGAATGGTGTACGGTAAAATGTCCTAACGATTTGTGATTACATGATTAATGAACATTTGAAATTTGACTCAAGTGCCATGATATGAATTACCACCATCAAATCGGACCATTCATACATTGTTATGAACACTCTCACCAATGAGAAGGAATCCTCTTCCTCAAGTAGGCGCCCATTCATCAAAACAATGTAACAAATCTCATGCATCCGACCTTTTTTTAGAAAATACGTGACAGGAGGAGCCAAATTTAATGTAACACTTTTACAGATTTTGGTCAGTTTTTTAACTGATGAGCACTCATTCAGGGTCTATCTATAATTGAGGTATGATTTTTTACAATTCTCTCGACGAGTAAACAGGTATTTTCATATTGCAGTTAACAATCATGAACCAATGAACTGCAAGAAACTCATCAAATTATATAGATCCTAACCAAAATGTTGATCGCTTAGACATCTAAATTTTTGCAAGAGAAGTCACTACCTGAACCCACAGACATTCGCTTTGAACAATTCACCAAATTTGATTCTAAAATAGATGCTAGCCTTCGTAAGGGGGGGGGGGATCAAGGAAAATTTTCGAAATCTAATAAGAACAACCAAAATATTTTCCATCCTCAACCAGGGCTAACAATGTTGGGCTGAGATCGACTCATTCGGCGTATAGTAGGTGAATAAAAAAATTCTCTAATAAAGAGCTTCGCATCGCTGATCTGAAGCAATTTACACCACAACACATAATGTTGGTTGTTTTACGTAAGTCACTTGTTGGGAAAAGTGACCAGATCCACCTCCTGCAGTACAATTGATGGATCGCCACGCTCTCGAGTATTTACGGACGCTGGTAACCCTCAGCAACATTCCAGAATTTGCCAGAAATTTCAAATGTCCTGTGAAGTTGGCCATGAATTAACCTCATAAGAGATTCAGCATAAGGTAATCGTCACGATAGAACATACAGTACCGTGCAAAAATTCGTAAACGGTGGTATGAAATTTTCTCTTGCTTCAAACGTCGATTGCTCGGGCCCAAATCAACGTAGAGAAATTTCAAGAATAGCATTTTAAAGATAAAAAAAATGCTAACTTTTTGTGGTTTTGGATTTTCTCTCCAACCCTTCCTGGTGGCTCATACAACTAATGTAATTTCAAGGATTTCGAAAAAAAAACACTTTTACTCTATCAGCTGCCGTTTGGACGCGGATGAAGATGAAGCAATTTCACGAAAAGCATCTTAAAGGGCAAAAAATTGCCATTCGCGACGATTTTTTGATATTCTTTTGTGTTACTCCTGCGCGAGTGCCAGAGCAATAAAGAGCGTCGCTCTAAAATTTCTCTTGAAGAAAAAAAACCAAAAACGAGCCGGAAATTATCAATAATGTACAAATATTCTTATTTCTATGAACTATAATCATGTAAAATGGGATTATCATAGAAGAAGTCTTCTTACAAGTCAGTATTTATCACATGAACAATGCTTATTTGATATTCCTATTTCGTCATTTTCAAGAGAAATTTCAGAGCGACGCTCTTTATTGCTCTGGCACTCGCGCAGGAGTGACAGAAGAATATCAGAGAATCATCGCAAATGGCATTTTTTCCACTTCTTAAGATGCTCTTTGGAAAATTACTCCATCTTCATCCCCATCCAAACGACAGCTAATAGAGTAAAAGCGTTTTTTTTCGAAATTCTTGAAATTACTGCAGCTGTTTGAGCCACCAGGAGGGTCTGGAAAAAAATTTGGAAGTTAGCATTTTTTCTCATCTTCAAATTTTTTTTCTTTTTTTCCTCTACATTGAACAATCGACGTTTGAAGCAAGTGAGAAAATCATACCACCATTCACGAATTTTCGCACGGCACTGTAGGCTGGCAACGGAGACTGATAACGAGTGTTGCTGGTCCCTTTGTTCCTTTAGTTCCATCGCGTGAATGCGAGTGTTCCGATTGAAATTGCAAATTTCAGAACCGGTTTGCCCCAATAAACACACACACGAATAAGTTCTTACAGTTTTCGATATTTGTTCGTGAAAACGAATTTGTCATGTTACCTATCATCAAGGCATTCTTACTCATCGTGATGGAAAAAGATAAAACTTGACATATTTCTGCTAAACCTCTGGCGTTAGATCAGGTTTGTTTCGGTCTTTACAGCAAATGAAATATGAAAACATACGGAAGTGAATAATCTTGAGGAATCATGCGGGGGCAGACTCTCACAATTCATAAATTGGAACAAAAAAACTGGAAAACCCTTATTGGATGTTCAAACCCATCTCTCGAGCTTTTGTGTTCAACTTTCTCATTTTGTTAAATATTGTATTATATCGAGTCATCGCGACGCATTGATTGCTACACGTGGATTGAAACAGGCCTGAATTGAGTTTTACTCTTAATAGAAAGATTATTCCGATGAGTTGATACCGTAGGTTCCCATTACTCCAAAATTGATCTTAATTAAACTGTATATTTTTGTGTATGAATGTTCTTGTTGACACCCACGGTGGGAAGCATAGATCCCTTTCCATACGTGCATCCCCAGACTTTTCGTTTTGCTTTTCGTGCTCATGTGCGCACTTAACAATTCAGGAGATTGTTTGATCATTTGCGTACTCGGTTGTATACTCTTTCAGAAGTGTTCAACTATTTCGTCGAAACTCATAGTTTACATTCCAATGTGACCAGGAACCCTACAAATCGGTGGAAAAAATTCCACTTTCACCCGACCGGGAGTCACCCTCTCGAGCACCGAGTTGAATAAAATATTGTGTCGTCAAATTTTCATTAAGAAGTTGAAAAAATGTTAGGGCAGATCCCAAATCAACGAATCTGTCAAATGAATAAAGACTCAGTGGTACAAAAAGATGAGGTTGACATGCTCTTTCTATTGATATAGTGCCCCAGGTGAAGATCGGTTATTTTTATTTTATATTCTGTTTAACTTGTCTGAAGCTTGTTTTAAGCTAGTCTTGGTCACATAAACTCAAACTTCTGACAAGTTAAGAATAATTAAAAATATAAAGTTAAAAATAATCTTCACAAGATCCAAAAATAATCTCTAAAAAATTGTGGAAATTATTCTGAAAGAATGAGAGTTCTTCATCGAGGAAGAGAAAGAAAGCTGTCCACAAACATTGCAATCTCTGACTCAATTTGAATGCTTTTATACCTTTCACAGTTTTGATCAAACCAGGGTCGAATTTCTGATATTTAAATGAACTTGAAAAATAGGATTGACTTTTGTTTTGTCAAATCTAGGATTTGATGGTTGAATCTAACGCGCATTTTGGCAAAAGTTGGCTACGAGGGTTCGAGATCTTGGTTTTGAAGTTTCTATTTAGTGTATTGAATAATAGATAATCTGAATTTTCGTAATCTTAGTTATGGTTATAAAGATAGCATTGTAGTCAGTACTTTAAGTGCAAAATTTTTATTGTTCCGAATAATATGATATAATTATTTTTGAATGAAACAGTTTTCGTTCAGAACACTTGAAATTGTCACAGAATTCAAATATGCAAATTGTTTGCTTGAAAAAATAGATGGCTTGAGTCACATCGTAATTGAAAATCAAGACGACGAAGAGCCAAGAAAAGGTGTGGAAGAGTATTTCAACAAAACATTGTTCTCTCTGAATGTTGATCGCGTCTCGGTCAGTTTGTTGCGCAGACTAGTTTTCAATTTGGAAGTATCCATGGCTGTCCAATGTAAATTGTGGTTATTATCCGCTCAGACTGTCGAGCATTCTAGTGATTTAGTTGGAGCATCGATGAAATACATTTCTGAATTATCATTTTCAATCTGACACCTTCATTGTTTCAGGATGAATCATCAGATGCAGGGCTGAAAGCTGGGACGAAAAAACCGAGGGTGCCGCTAAGTTCCGAGAATGAAGACGGCGAATTATAATCGATGACTATAAACCATTTGTTAATGTATTTTATTTTTCTTTTTAAATGATTCGAATAAAATGGTCCCTTGAAAGTTCATTCTTCTGAATAAAATGACTTGAAGTACTCGAAATTCGACTTTGATGAATAGTCCATCATCAAATTGAGTAAAATTGTCCATAAAATTGAATTGAAAGAAATTCATGATTCCTATCAGCTTTAACTCAAAAATTCAAACTTCGTTCAAAACAAATTAGAATTTCAACCATAAAATCCCAAATTTCGAGATAGTTTAGTGAATGGAATTCCAAATCCCCGGAGGCAAAATTCAACAAAACCTGTAGTAATTCTGTTTTGTAAAATTCACACGAACATCAAGAACTCGAGCTCGGCTTACTGTGATCAGGAAGATTTGTCAAAATTATTACTTTACAGTCTCACATCATGCAAATTGATTCAAAGAAGTTGCAACATTCGTTGACGGCTCAGCTTCTTTCCCTGTCAAGAGATCGGTAATTCTTCGAAAGCAGATTCCAAAATTATTTTCAGTTTATTTTCGATTTTCGTAAAGATTATATTTCACTTCTTTTTTCATTAGATTATTCTTAAGTTGTCAGAAACTTGAGTTTATGTGACCAAGACTAGCTTGAAACAAGCTCTAGACAAGTTAAACAGAATATAAAAAAAAATATAATCGATTTTCATCTGGGGACTCCAACGAGTCATACGATCTACTATCAATCGACAAGGACTCTTCGAAACTTCCAAAAATTTGCTCGAGTCCACCCTCGAGCAGAGTTTACATTCCAGTCTCCGAGGCAAACATCACGAGCGAATAATGACATATCATCGTTACGAGAAGTTGCAAAGATCGAGGCTAATAGCAACTACCGGGGAGGTATATACTGGCGCTCTGCAGAATCGCCCAAAATCGATCGATGCGTGTGTTCGCCGTTCTGAAAAAGTGTCGCGCAAACATTGCACCGCGCGAGATCGATCATTATAGCGCAATAATCGCACGTTACCACCACGCCCGAATCGCCGATGAGTATGATGAGAGGATACAAAGTGCACCTTTTACGCGTTACGGGCCTCCGGCTTTTATTACAGAACTCACACGAGGCAAAAGCTCGTAATATCGGGAGCAGACCATAAATCTCCCGCAAGGAATCCTTTCACTTGCACCTCTCGGCCATTTCCCCGAATTCGCTCGGGATAAGGGTATGTATCTCCCTGTACAGTATATCCAAAAGCCAAATTAAATTCAGCTCGCAACGATGAAGATGTAATACACGCCAGTTTTGCGAAAGGCTCAGTATAAGCTTTAATCTGTAAAGGAGCTGGACCGAAAGATACACTACGCCTCTCTCGACGGATTATTATGAAGTTGCGGGTTCCGCATGTCGTAACGGGAATCACGTCAAGTGCGCCTGCGTTAGTATAAATATATAATGTGTACGCATCTTTGTGCTGAGATAAGTAAACTCGTTTTGATGATTTTATTCTGATGCGCTGGAGAATCGCGGCTGCTTTTGGTGATATAAAACTTGAGGCTTGTTTGCGGATCTGTGAGATTTTTCGGCGCGGAAGATGCTCCAGTTCGTGATATCAGAGTATAATCTCATGATGAGACAGCTGCGTCGATTCCAAATAAACAATTTCATGATTTGCTTTATCGAACGGGAAAAAGTGGCGGACTTAATGAGTGAAATTCAAGCGCGCTGATACACTTGTTGAATTTGCTGATTAGAGTGGAGCTTGAGTATAAGAATACCCGAAAGACTGATCGGATTTTATTGTGAAGAGTTCTTTCAACTCGATATTTTGACTTCTGACCTTCACCATGTCCGTCAAGATTGTGGCTCTGGTCTTCTTTGGAGCTGCGCTGATCGCGGTATGTACAGTGAGAGAAATCGAGCGAGGAAATCTAAAATCTCGGAAATAATTTGCTATTGACTCCCTCAATACATTAGTGATGATTCATGTGACAGTAATTTCAGAAAAAAAATCACCGGACTCTTTTTACAGATCTTTCTAACTAGACAAGAATTAGTATGTTACCATCCTAGGCCGCGAGAATAAGAAAGGTATCTTGTGATCCGAGGCTTTCTTATTTCGTGGCCGAGGTGGGTATACAATTTTTCACCACGGCATAGCCGAAATACGCCAAATTAATTTGCGGCAGCGGAAGTGGCACTTCCCGGCCGGAGTGCGGAAAATACCTATTCTTCTCATCACTCTAACATAAAATTGCCTCGTTCAAACGTGATTTCAGGGTTCTTGTGATAAAATATATTCGCCCTGTGCTCGTACGGCCATTTCGGGCCGTGTGGACTTTTTTTCCTGGCTTCGCTCGCGCAATAAGCTATCCTGGGACCAGAAATGGGCATACGCACACAGGACGAAAATATATTAGAGCTACTTTCGAAAAAAGGGACATTTTTCGAGTTTAGCATGATGATCAGAAATTTTGACTCCACAAATGCTACAAGAGCGACTGGATATCTGAATATTTTTTTAGAGTACTTGAGGGACCGTCCATTAATTACGTAACGCTTTTTTCGAGATTCGCAATTTGTATAATAATCTCTATAGGCATCAATATTGCTTGAATAGAAAAAGAAAGAAATCGTGATACGCCCCCTTCCCCCCGTCTCGATGTAAGACTCCGTGAGATGATCGTATGCTTCATTTCTTACGTAATTTTTATGAAAAGCTCTGGTCCTCTTCAAAAGAACGAGAAATCTGTAATTTTGAACAAAATTTCGCATGAATTTGACGATCTGACGCACAAATTGCAAGGTAAGCGATGATAAAAAGTTAGCAAATTTTTGTTCGAAAAATGGATTACGCTTCCATTTTTGCATTGGAAAAATGTATGTGAATGAGAATTTTTAGGCTCTACGATTATCCAGCCCAGACTTCAAAATAAGGGTTACATCTTTCCTTGAGCTTTTAGACCCTCTCCAACGTTCGCAAAGAGATAAAACATTACAAATAAAGAGTCTATAACTCACAACTTTTTCCATCAATTTTTCGTACCTATTTTGCGAGCAATAGCCGATTGAGAGAGAGTCAAATATTTCAGTCATCTCATAAATTTCATACATCATTGGTTCGAAACTTTATGTACACTCA
>JAPYYZ010000440.1:0-20399 GCA_030522705.1 Eretmocerus eremicus
CATGAGATTTTATCGGTCAGACGAGTATGACAGACAGGTTATTCGGCATGGGAGGCATGCAGCGATGCAGGTTCAACTTCGGAATGATTTCAGATGTTCTTCATGTTGGGCTGCATCGTAGTTACAGTGACTACGTTTTGGTTGGGAAACTCATACTCGCCAAGTTATACTTTCAAGAGGAAGTAAATGGGGAGGGAGAGAATGGTAAATTCATGAAACGTCGTTGGTAAGATGTGTTACCGGACGATGGATAGATCTTGTCGGGAGGATCGAGAATACCTCTTTTCATATGATTGAGAGTTGAACAGCAAGAGAGAATGAGATTGAAACAGCAATTTTCCAAAAAGTTCAACCGTACTCATACGAGAGCAGTATGGGGTACCCTGTTCTGGGAGATGGATTGGAACGGATTGAGGAATGTCCAATCAATTTGAATGCTGAATGTGAAACCCGATTTTCGCGATTCAAACGGATTGCGTCAACTTCCATCCGTATCAATTGGTTGAACTGGTATTGGAATCTTATAAGAACCAATGCAGTTTTGCAGCATTCAGACGGAGTGACGAATCCACCTCTCTTCTGTTGACTGGCATTGGATGGAGAATCAAGAATCCGGTCCAATGCTGCAGATCGGGATTGAACATGCATAATCTAATCCGGATGAATGCCATTCAATCCGCCCCATCGCCGAAAATCGGCATTGAATTTGGAGAGCTGGACAATCCAAGCCGCCCCTATGCTGTCTAGTGCCATTGGATGGGAACGAATTGCCAACCCGATTCAAGGCTGCGATTCGGCATTGACCATGCTCAATCCAATCCGGATTGATGCCATTCAATCCGCCCCAATGCCAAAAATAGGCATTGAATTCGGAACACTGCACAATCCAATCTGCTCCAATGCTGCCTAGTGGCATTGGATGGGGACGAACTGCTGATCCAGTTCAATGCTGCAAATCAGCGTTGGCCATGCTCAGTTCAATCCGGATGAATACCGTTCAATCCGCTCCAATCGACTTCAATGCCGAGGAATGGTATCAGAGTGATCGCCCCGGGGAATGCAATCCACTTCAGAGCTGTTCGGGGGCGTTGGATGAACATTGATGGTCAATCCGGTTCAATCCGCAGATTCGATGTGGGAGACACTCTATGACCATTACAGCAGGAATAAAAAAATCGTTCCTTTATAGAGTCCTTACGGATACGCTCTCATAACTATCGCACCTTGACGATTAATACAACTATGAGAATTCGATCTGTTCGTTAGTCTTATCTACGAATCGAATATATGGTGAGCCGCTTGCGAGAAAACGCTTCCATAGAAAATTCATACGAACCATGAGGGAACAGGGAACGCCACAAGAAAGCTACCGCTCGAAATACATATTCACTGAGGACGAATCCGGATGGATGACAGGGAACGGCATTGGAAGGTTGAACCCGGATGTTTAAATCCGCCTCAATGGTTTTTAATAGCATTAAATGGGGACGGATTGCGGATATGATTGGATGCTGCGAATTGTCATCGACCATGTTTGATCCAATCCGGATCGATGCAATTCAGTCCTATTCAATGCCGGTAATCGGCGATGAATTCGAGTTGATGGACGACCCAATCCGCCTCGATGCTGTTCATCGGCATTCAATGGGATGGAACTAGAAATCCCGTTCTATGCTGTAGTTCGGCATTGACCATGCTCGATGCAATCCGCCTCAATGCCGGAGATCGACATTGAATCCGGGAGACTGGACGATCCGATCCGCTTCAATGCTGTTCATCGGCATTGGATGGGGACGGATTGCCAATCCGGTTCAATGTTGCGAACCTGCATTAACCAAGCCTAATCCAATCCGGATCGATGCCATCCAATCTGCCTCAATGCCAAAAATCGGCATTGAATCCGTAATACAGGACGATCCGATCCGCCTCAATGCCGAAAATCGGCGTTGAATTCTAGGCGATGAACACTCCAGTCCGCCTGAATGCTGTTCATCAGCATTGAATGGGGACGGATCGCCCATCCGATTCGATGCTGCGAATCGTTATTGACGATGCTCGGTCCAATCCGGATCAAGCCATCCAATCCGCCTCAATGCTGTTTATCGGCAATTGATGTAGACAGATCGCCAATCCAGATCAATGCTGCAAATCGGCATTGACCATGTTCAATCCAATCCGGACTAATGCCATTCAGCCCGCTTCAATGCCAGGAATCGGCATCGAATTTGAGATGATGGATGATCCAATCCGCTTCAATGCTGTTCTTCGACATTGAATGATAATGAATTGCGAATCCGGTCGAACGCTGTAGTTCGGCATGGAACATACTCAATGCAATCCGCCTCAATGCTGAGAATCGGCATTGGATCCGGAATACTGGACGATCGAATCCGCTCCAATGCTGTTCATCGGTATTGAATGCGGGCAAATTGCCAATCCAATCTAATTTCGCGAATGGGCATTGACAATACGCAGTCCCATCCGGATCGATGCCCTCGAATCCGCCCCAATGCCAGAAATCGGCATCGAAAGCAAGTTGACGCGCACTCCAATCCGCCTGTATGCTTCTCATCGGCATTGAATGTAGACGGATCGCTTATCCGGATCAATGCTGCAGATCGGCATTGACCATAATCAATCTAATCTGGATCAATGTCATTCAGTCCGCTTCCATAGCGGAAATCGGCAATGAATTCGAGATGATGGACGTTCCAATCCGCCTGAATGCTGTTCATCGGCATTGAATGGGATGGGATTGAGAATACGGTCCATTGCTGTAGTTGGGCATTGACCATGCTCGGTGCAATCCGCCTCAATGCCGGGAATCGCCATTGAATCCGAAATACTGGACGATCCGATCCGCTTCAATTCTGTTCATCGGCATTGAATGGGAACGGATTGCTGATCCGGTTCAATGCTGCAAATCGGCATTGACCATGCTCAATCCAATCCAGAATAATGCTGATTATACGCATTGGATGGGGCCGGCTTGCGTTCCCGGTTCAATGCCCCGAATCAGCATTGACCAAGGTAGATCAAATCCGCCTCATTGCGATCCAATCCGCCTCAATGCCAAAACTGGCATTGACCATGCTTAATCCAATCCGGATCAATGCAATCCAATCCGCCTCAATGCTGAAGATCGGCATCGAATCCGGAATACCGGACAATCCGATCTTCCCCAATGCTGTCTCGTGGCATTGGATGGGGACGAATTGCTTATCCGATTCAATGCTGCAAATCGGCATTGGCCATGCTCTGTTCAATTCAGATGAATACCATTCGATCCGCTCCAATCCACTTCAAAGCCAGAAAATGGTATCAGAGTGATCGCCCCGGAAGATGCAGTCCACTTCAATGCTGTTTAGGGGCATTGGATGAACATCGATGGTCAATCCGGATCAATCCGCAGATTCGGTATGGGAGACACTCTATGACCATTACAGCAGAGATGAGAGGATCATTTCTATGTATTGTCTTTACGAATACACTCTTATAACTATCGCACCTTGAGGATTAATACAACTACGGGAATTCGATCTGTTTGTCAGTCTTATATACAAATCGAATATATGGTTAGCCGCTTCCGAGAGAACGTTTCCATTGAAAATTCATACGAACCATGAGGAAACACGGAACGCCACAAAGAGGCTGCCGCTCAAGATACATATTCCCTGAGAACGGATACGGATGAATGACAGGGGACGGCATTGGAGGGTTGAACCCGGATGTTTGACACCGCCTCAATGGTGTTTAATGGCATTAGATGTGGACGGATTGCGAATGTGATTGGATGCTACGAATTGTCATCGACCATGTTCGATCCAATCCGGATCAATGCAATTCAGTCCTATTCAATGCCGGTAATCGGCAATGAATTCGAGATGATGGACGATCCAATCCGCCTCGATGCTGTTCATCGGCATTCAATGGGATAGAACTAGAAATCCGGTTCTATGCTGTAGTTTGGCATTGACCATGCTCGATGCGATCCGCCTTGATGCCGCAAATCGACATTGAATACGAAATACTGGACGATCCGGTCCGCTTCAATGCTGTTCATCGGCATTGGATGGGGACGGATTGCCAATCCGGTTCAACGTTGCGAATCTGCATTAACAAACGTAATCCGATCTGGATCGATGCCATCCAATCTGCCTCGAGGCCGAAAATCGGCATTGAATCCGTAAAACAGGACGATCCGATCCGCCTCGATGCCAAAAATTGGCGTTGAATCCTAGGTGGTGGACACTCCGGTCCGCCCGAATGCCGTTTATCGGCGTTGAATGTGGACGGATTGCCCATCTGATTCGATGCTTCAAATCGGTATCGACGATGCTTGGTCCAATCCGAATCAATGCTATCCAATCCGCCTCAATGCCGGAAGTCGGCATTGAATCCGGAATCTTGGACGATCTAATCCACCTCAACGCTCTTTATTGGCACTTGATGTGGACGGATCGCTGATCCAGATCAATGCTGCAAATCGGCATCGACCATGATCAATCCAATTCGGACTGATGCCGTTCAGTCCGCTCCAATGCCGGGAATCGACATCGAATTTGAGATGATGGACGATCTAATCCGCCTCGATGTCGGAAATCGACATTGAATACGGAAAACTGGACGATCCGGTCCGCTTCAATACTGTTCATCGGCATTGGATGGGGACGGATTGCCAATCCGGTTCAATGCTGCGAATCTGCATTAACCAAACGTAATCCAATCTGGATCGATGCCATCCAATCTGCCTCGAGGCCGAGAATCGGCATTGAATCCGTAATACAGGACGATCCGATCCGCCTCAATGCCAAGAATCGGCGTTGAATTCTAGGTGATGGACACCCCAGTCCGCCCAGATGCCGTTTATTGGCGTTGAATGTGGACGGATTGCCCATCCGATTCGATGCTCCAAATCGGTATTGACGATGCTTGGTCCTATCCAAATCAATGCTATCCAATCCGCCTCAATGCCGGAAATCGGCATTGAATCCGGAATCCTGGACGATCTGATCCGCCTCAACGCTGTTCATTGGCATTCGATGTGGACGGATCACTGATCCAGATCAATGCTGCGAATCGGCATCGACCATGATCAATCCAATCCGGACTGATGCCATTCAGTCCGCTCCAATGCCGGGAATCGACATCGAATTCGAGATAATGGACGATCTAATCCGCCTCAATGCTGTTCATCGGCATTGGATAAGGATGGATTGCGAATCCGGTCCAATTCTGTATTTTGGCATGGAACATGCTCAATTCAATCTGCCTGAATGCTGAGAATCGGCATTGGATCCGGAATACTGGACGATCCGATCCGCCCCAACGCTGCTTATCGGTGTCGAATGGGGACGGATTGCCAATTCAATCTAATCTTGCAAATGGGCATTGACAATACTCACAAGGGGAGACCAAGACCTCCGGGTGACCAATCTTCACCAAAATTTTTTTACAGACTTGTACCACCTAGCATATGAAGAATCCAGAGTATCTCCTGCCAATGGGCACTCTGCTCCAAGATACAGCTATAGACATTAGCATTGCCCATATAGATCTGTGTTGAAAGGTCACGTATATAGATATACTAGCAATGCTAATGTATATAGCTGTATCTTGGGACAGACTGCCCATTGGCAGGAGATACTCTAGATTCTTCATATGCTAGGTAGTACGAGTCTGTAGGAAAATTTTGGTGAAGATTGGTCACCCGGAGGTCTTGGTCTCCCCTTGTCAGTCTCATCCGGATCAATGCCATACAATCCACCTTAATGCCGAGAATCGGCATTGGATCCGAAATATAGGGCGATCTCATCCACCCCAATGCTGTTCATCGGCATTGAATAGGAATTAATCGCGGATCGGGTTCAATGCTGTAGTCCGGCATTGAACATACTCGAAGCAATCCGCCTCAATGCTGAGAATCGGCATTGGACTCGGAATACAGGGCGATCTAATCCAGCTTAACGCTATTTGTCGGCATTGGATGTGGACGAATTGCTAGTCCAGATCAATGCTGCAAATCGGCATTGACCATTTCCAATCGAATCCGGATGAATGCCATTCATTCAACCTCAATCCCAAAAATTGGCATAGAATTCGAGATGATGAACGATCTAATCCGCCTCAGTGCTATTTGTCGTCATTGAATGAGAATGAATTGCGAGTCCGGTTCAATGCTGTAGTTCAGCTTTGGACATGCTCAATGCAATCCGCCTCAATATTGAGATTCGGCATTGATTCCGGAATACTGGACGATCCGATCTGCTTGGAAATTGTTGAAGTAAATGTTCCGTAAATCGGCATCGAGTTCGAGTTGACGGACACTGAGATCCGCCTTAATGCTGTGTATCGATATTGAATGGGGACGGATTGCGAATCTCATCCAATGCTGTGAGTCGGCATTGACAATGCTCAGGCCAATCCGGATCGAAATCATTCAGTCCGCATCAACGCCGGATTCGGCATTGAATTTGAGATGATGGGCGATCGAATCCGCCTCGATGCTGACCATCGGTATGGATGGGAGGTAATTGCGATTCCGGTTTGATGCTCTCGTTTAACATCGACCACACTCAATGCAATCCGGATGGATGCCATCTGATCCGCCTCAATGCCAAAGATCGGCATCAAATCCCGAATACTGGACGATTTGATCCGCCTCAATGCTGTTTACCGGCATTGGATGGGGACAATATGCCAATCCGGTCGCATTGCCGCGAATCTGCATGAACCAAGCCTCATCCAATCCGGATCAATGCCGGAAATCGGCATCGAATTCGAGTTTACGGACACTCTGATCCACCTCAATGCTGTTCATCGGCGATGAATGGAGGCGGCGTGCCAATCCGATTCAATCCTGCTAGTCGGCATTGACCATGCTCAGTCCAATTCGGATCAATGTCATTGAGTCCGCCTCGATCCCGGGAATCGGCATTGAATTCGAGGAGATGGACGATCCAATCCGCCTCGATTCTGTTCATCGGTATCGAATGGGGGGTGATTGCGAATCCGGTCCAATGCTGTAGTTTGACATCGACCACGCTCAGTAGGATTCGGATCAATGCCATCCGATCCGCCTCAATGCCGGAGTTCGGCATCAAATCCTGAATACTAGACGATCCGATCCGCCCCAATGTTGTTCACCCGCATCGCTGGTTACGCATTGCCAATCCGATTCAATACTGCAGATTGGCATTGACAATGCTCAGTCAAATCCCGATCAATGCAATCCAATCCGCTTCAATGCAGGAGTCGGCGTTGACCATGTTCCAATCCGGGACCATGCCATTCAGTCCGCCTCAATGCTGGAAATCGACAGAGAATTCGAGATGAGCGACGATCAATCCCGCACCAAGGCTGTTCATCCGCATTGTATGAGAATTAACCGAGAATCCGGTCCATTGCAGTAGTTCGGCACCGAACATGCTCAAAACGATCCGCCTCAATGCCGAGAATCGCTATTGAATCTGGAATACTGGACGAACCAATCCGCTTCGATGCTGTTCACTGAGATTGGATGGGGACGGATAGCGAATCCGACTCGATGCTGCAAATCTTCATTTTCCGAGCCTAGTTTAATCCGGATCAATGCCGGAAATCGCCTTCGAATTTGAGTTGATGGACACTCTGATTCGCTCCAAAGCTGCTTAACGGCGTTAAGAGAGAACGAATTACTGATCCGATTCAATGCTGTGAGTCGGCATGGACCATGCTCAGTTCAATTCGGATCAATGTCATTGAGTCCACCTCAACGCCGTAAATCGGCATTGAATTCTTGATACTGGACGATCCGATCCGCCTCAATGCTGTTTACCGGCATTGACCGGAAATCGATTGCCAGTCCGAATCAATGCTGCAGATTGGCTTCGACAATGCTCAGTCCAATCCGGATCGATGCCATCCAATCCGTCTCAATGCAAAGATTGCCATTGACCATGTTCAATCCAATTCGGATCCATGCCATTCAGTCCGCCTCAGTACCGGAAATCGGCGTTAAATTAGAGATGATCGACGATCCAATCCACCTCAGTGCTGTTCATCGGCATTCAATGAGGATGAACTTCTAATCCGGTTCATTGCTGTAGTCCGGCATCGACCTCGCTCAATGCAATCCGCCTCGATGCTGAGAATCGGCATTCGATCCGGGATACTGGACGATCCAATCCGCCTCTGTACTGTCCATCGGCATTGGATGAAGACGGATTGCCAATCCGATTCAATGCTGGAAATCGGCATTGACAATGCTTATTCTAATCCCGATCCGGAACAATGCCGATAAACAGCATTGAGGCGGATTGGATCGTCACTTATCTCGAATCCAATGCCGACTTTCGGCATTGAAGCGGACTGAATCGCATCGATCCGGATTCGATCGGACATGGTCAATGCCGTTCTGCAGCATTCAATCGGATTGGCAATCCGTCCCCAGTCAATATCGATAAACAGCATTGAGAAGGATTGGATCGTCCAGTATCCCGGATCCAATGCCGACTTCCGGCATTGATCCGGATTGCATCGAGTGTGATCAATGCCGAACCAGAGCGTTCAACCGAAGTCGTAGTTCCTGCCCATCCAATGCCGATAAACAGCATTGAGCCGGATTGAATCGTCGATCATCTCAAATTCAAGGCCACTTTGATCCGCCTCAATGCCGGAGATTGGCATAAAATCCTGAATACTGGCCGATCCAATCCGCCTTAATGCTGTTCATCGGCGTTGACTGGAGACGGATCGCGAATCCGATCTCATGCTGCAAATTGGCATTGACAATGCTTAGTCCAATCCGGATCAAAGCCATCCAATCCACCTCAATGCCGAAAATCGTTATTGAATCCGGAAGATAGGGCGATTCAATCCACCCCAATGCTGTTCATCGGCATTGAATGAGGATGAATTGGGAATCCAGTTCAGTGCTAAAGTTCGGTATTGAACATGCTCAATGCAATCCGCCTCAATACTGAAGATCGGCATTGAATCCGGGATACAGGGCCATCTCATCTACCCCAATGCTGTTTTTCGGCATCGGATGTGGACGGATTGCTAGTCCGGATCAATGCTGCGAGTCGGCATTGACCATTCCCAATCCAATCCGGATTGATGCCATTCAGTCATCCTCAATGCCGAACATCGGCACTGAATCTGAGATGATGAACGACTTAATCCGCCTCAGTGCTGTTCATCCGCATTGAATGAGGATTGATTGCAATTCCGGTTCAATGCTGTAGTTCAGCTTTGGACATGCTCAATGCAAGCCACCTCAATATTGAGATTCGGCATTGATTCCGCAAAACTGGACGATCCGATCTGCTTCAGACCTGTTCATCGGCGATGAATGGAGACTTCGTGCCCTCCTTATCCAATGCTGCAAATCTCCATCAAGATTGCTCAGTCCAATCCGAGTCGATGCCCTCTAATCCGCCTCAATGCCGGAAATCGGCATCGAGTTCGAGTTGACAGACCCTGAGATCCGCCTCAATATTGTATATCGGCATTGAATGGGGACGAATTGCGAGTCCGATCCAATGCTGTGAGTCGGCACTGACCATACTCAGTCTGATCCGGATCGAGATCATCCATTCCGCCTCAACGCCGGATGCGGCATTGAATTCGAGATGATGGGCGATCGAATCCGCCTCGATGCTGATCATCGGTATTGGGTGGGGGGGGGGGGGATTGCGCATCCGGTTCGATGCTCTCATTCGACATTGACCATGTTCAATGCAATCCGGACCAATGCCATCCGACCCACCTCAGTGCCGGAGATCGCCTTCGAATCCTGAATAGTGGACGATCCGATTTAACTCGATGCTGCTCATCAGCGTTGAATGAGAATGAACTGCTAATCCGGTTCATTGCTGCAGCCCGGCATCGACTATGCTCGATGCAATCCGGCTCAATGCCGGAAATCGGCATTGAATCCGAGATTCTGGATAATCCAATCCGCTCCAATGCTGTTCATTGGGATTCGACGGGGACGGATTGCTAATTCGGTTCAATGCTGCAAATCTGCATCAACCAAGCCTTATCCAAGCCGGATCAATGCCAAGAATCGGGATCGAATTCGAGTTGGCGGACACTCTGATTCACCTCAATGCTGTTCATCGGCATCGAGTGGGAACGGATTGCCAATCCAATCCAATGCTGTGAGTCGGCATTGATCATGCTCAGTCCAATTCGGATCAGTGTCATTCAGTCCGCCTCAACGCCGAAAATCGACATTGAATTCAAGATGATGGACGATCCATCCCGCCTCAATGCTGTTCATCGGTATGGAATGGGAGGTAATTGCAAATTGGGTTCGATTTCGTAAGTCGGCATCGACCATGCTCGATGCAATTCGGATCGATACAATCCCATCCCCCCAATGCTCCAAAACGGTATTGAATTCTGAATACTGGACGATCTGATCCGCCTTGATGCTGCTCATCGGCGTGGACTGGAGACGGATTGCTAATCCGATTCAATGCTGTAAATTGGCATCAACAATGCTCAAACCAATCCGGATCGATGCCATCGGATCCGCCTCAATGCCGAGGATTGGCATTGACCGGAGATGGATTGCCAATCCGATTTAATGCTGCAGATTGGCTTCGACAATACTCAGTCCAATCCGGATCGTTGCCATCCAATCCGTCTCAATGCAAAAATTGGCATCGACCGAGTTCAATCCAATTCGGATCCATGCCATTCAGTCCGCCTTAGTACCGGAAATTTGCGTTGAATTCGAGATGATCGACGATCCAATCCGCCTCAGTGCTGTCCATTGGCATTCAATGAGAATGAACTGCGAATCCCGTCCATTGCTGTAGTCCGGCATCGACCTCGCTCAATGCAATCCGCCTCGATGCTGAGAATCGGTATTTGATCCGGAATACTGGACGATCCAATCCGCCTCTGTACTGTTCATCGGCATTGAATGAAGATGGATTGCCAATCCGATTCGATGCTGGGAATCGAGATTGACAATGCTTATTCCAATCCCGATCCGGATCGATGCCGATAAACAGCATCGAGGCGGATTGGATCGTCAATCATCTCGAATTCGATGCCGACTCTCAGTATTGAGGCGGTTTGATCGGCATTGATCCGGATTCGATCGGACATGATCAATCCCGCTCTGCAGCATTCAATCGGATTGGCAATCCGTCCCTAGTCAATATCGATAAACAACATTGAGGTGGATTGGATCGTCCAGTATTCCGGATTCAATGCCGACTTCCAGCATTGATCCGGATTGCATTGAGTATGATGAATGCCGAACCAGAGCGTTAAACCAAGGTCGCAATTCCTGCCCATCCAATGCCGATAAACAGCATCGAGCCGGATTGGTTCGTCGATCATCTCAAATTCAAGGCCGATTCCCGGCATTGAGGCGGACTCGATGGCAATGATCCGGAATGGACTGAGCATGGTCAATGGCGACTCACAGCAATGGATCGGATCGGCAATCCGTCCCCATCCAATGCTGATGAACAGGATTGAGGCGGATCAGAGTGTCCGTCAACTTGAATTCGATGCTCATCCCCGGCATTAAGGCGGATCGGACGAGCAAGGTCAAGGCCGATTCCCAGCTTCGGATCGAATTTGCAATCCGTCCCCATTCAATGCCGATGAACAGCATTGAGGCGGATTTGATCGCCCAGTGTTCCGGACTCAATGCCGATTCCCGGCATTGATCCGGATCGCATCAAGCATGGTCAATGCCGATTCACAGAATTGGACCGGATTGACAATTCGTCCCCATTCAATGCCAAAAATCAGCATTGAAGCGTATTGGACGAGCAGTGTCAATGCTGATCTGCAACATTGAACCGAATCAACATTCCGTCCCCATTCAATACCGATAATCAGCATTCAGGCGGAGTGGACGCGCATGGTCAATGCCGATTTGGAGCATTGGACCAGATTGGCAATCCGTCTCCATCCGATGCCGATAAACAGCATTGAGGCGGATTCGATCGTTCAGTATCCCGGATTCGATGCCAATCCTCGGCACTGATCCGGACTGAATTGAGCATGGTCAATGCCGATCTGCAGCATTGAACCGGGTTGACAATCCGTCCCCATTCAATGCCGATGAACAGCATTGTGGCGGATTGGATTGAGCATGGTCAATGCCGACTTGCAGCATTGAACTGGATCGACAATCCAACCCCATTCAATGCCGATCAACAGCATTAAGGCGGGTTGGATCGAGCATGGTTAACGCCGATTCGCAGCATTGAACCGGATTGATGATCCGTCCCCATCCAATGCCGATCAACAGCATCAATTCGGATCGACTTAGGATGGAGAGTGCTGATTTGCAGCATTGAACCGAATTGACAATCCTTCCCTATTGAATGCCCATAAACAGCATTGATCCGGATTAGATTCAGGATGGTCATTGCTGATTTGCAGCATTGAACCGGATTGACAATCCGTCCCCATACAAAGCCGATAAACAGCATCGCGGCGGATTGAGTTCAATGTCGATTTCTGTCATTGGAATGTATTCCGGAGAATCGCCTCGGAGTCGGATTGATCTGGTTTGGGTCTGATACCAATCCTCCTCATTCATTCGGATAGGTTCACTACATGCTCGTTTGGTGCATTGAATTGGATCGAATACCGCAAATTTAATCCTCCGAAACGGCATTCGTCCGGGTTCATGGCTGACGTGATTGGGACGGATTGGAATCCAATCCGCTTTCTCGTCTGTCCAGATTGAGCGGATACGATTGCATTGGATCGGATTGAATCGGATTGCTTCCCAATCCGTTCCAATCTATGTTCCCAAGCAGGGTAAAGGACCTCGCCTCAAATACATTGATTCGATGTCCCGGTAACTTCCAACGAGACTCTTGCATCTTATAGATCGAAACACTGCGATCAAAAGTTCAAATGAAGTCAAAGAGCAAAAAAGTTTCGGTCTCGAGATATAAAGCTCCGAAATGAAGGAATCCGAGGTATCGGACGGGGTTATGTTGACATCTTAAGGATATAGGCAGGTCGAGCTCTGACCAAAATTCGAAATACTTACAATTTTATCTTTATGACTCTTCCAACTTTCTTGGACCCTCAACGAGTGGAAAAGATGTATGGGAAAGCTGAAAGAATGTCTGGTACGTCGTCTCGAGCCCAACGCGAGTAATACATTCGCATTAGATTCACCGTTCTCCGGAGGAAATCAATTGGAAATCTCCGAATGGTATCCTTCGTATAATATTCATCCGAAACTCTCCATACATTTTCTTCGGTAATGCAAAAGATGTTGTTAGAACTTGGAATTTGATCCAACTAGCCTGATCTCATCGATCTAAAAATGCACAGATATCTCCTCCCATGCCCTTAGAAGCCAGTATTCTACACACAGAGGATCTATTGTATCACTAAAAATTGTACGAGTCATTTCACATGTGAATGATTGAATTTCTTCCCTCGAGCCCAGTGGGACTCATGAATTTAATCGCGTACTCTCTATCAAATATTCATCCGATCGCTCTGGAAATCCATTGATATCTTTCTTGATGACTCAAAATAGTGACTTCATACACGAGGAGGATCAAGTGAATCACTGAGGGTTGTGCAAGAAATTGAACAGGTTACGAATGAATAACTCCCCTCTAGCCGAGTGCGGCTCGTCAGTACGTCTGATTACACCGGCGTTCATTGAATATTAATCCAATAGATCTGGAATTCCAATGATATCACTCTGATGTCACAAAATGGTCATTTTATATTCGGAACTGATCGAACAAATCACTGGAAATTGTAGGAGTCAATTCACATGTTAATGATCGAATTTTTCCCGCGAATGGAGGAGATTCAAATACCTCTGATCACCTGGAGCTCATCGAATATTAGTCTAATCGATTTGAAAATGACTGAACTTCCCCCTCAATGGTTATGAAAGGTAGTCTTTCTACACAGAAAGGATCGATTGCATCACTGAGGATTGTACAAATGGGTTCTACAGGTGGTGGATGAAATTCTCCCCTCAAGCTGAGTGTAACTCGTACCCCTGATCACGTGGTTTCCATCGGGAATCAATCGATATCTATTAATATCTGATTTGATGCTCTAGAATAGAAATTTCTTTCCCGACAAGAATTAAACGAATCTTTGAGAATAGTACAGGTCGATCAACACGTGAATGATCGAATTTCCCCCCGCAAGCGAGACGAGATGTATGCTTCTGATCGCGTAGTGTTCATCGAATATTGAACCCATCGATCTGAAAATTCTCATATATCTCCTCGAATGACACCAAAAGTTAGTCTCTCACACAGGGAAGATCTGTTGCATCACTGAAAATTGTATGAGTCAATTCACATGAGACTGATCGGATTTCTCTCCCGCGATCAAAGTAAGATTCATAACCCTGATTGACGGGTGTAGAACAGGAGACTGAGAAATGTATGAATGCATAGGACCGGTGATGATCGAATTTTTCTGCTTTTGTCTCGTGAAATTCATGGCTCTGATCCCTTATGTGTCTATGCATATCGATCAAATCACATTCAAAATCCGTGAATAACTTCTTCGATACAGTCGAAGGGTATCTCTTTCTTCATCCAAGAACGAATCACTCGGAATCGTGCAAATGGATTGAATGGGTGATGATCGAATTTTCTCCTTGTGCTGAGCAAGATTCATAGTTCTGATTGCTTCATATTGATTGAAAATTGACCCAACCCATCTCGAATCTCATAGTCATTAACCCTCTAACCCTAGTACCTCAAGAATGAGATCTGATGGCCACAAAAAATCTGACACATGCGATCACTCTCAAAAACCATAGATAATCTCTTATGCATTCAGAGTGTCGACACAGAGAAACTCAAAAGAATCACCATGAATCGTCCGAAATAATTGAACACATGGATCGAATCCAATAAGTTCAATAATTCAACATATACATCGTATCAAATACTTTCAGAAAGCAACGGTAGAATAGAACCTCATTAGTTAGGATTGACTTGCACAGGCCTATTCCCTGCATCATTAAGTGTTTCCAAAAGTATCTGAGAAGGATATGAAACATTATTATCATGCCTTGCGTGACCCAAATACCATAGAATACTGGTAACGTGTGCACACGTCCTCAACGCACGAGCGCCCGATCTGCATAAGCAGTAATATCCGTGAATCGGCTCGGGATTCGAGTCATTTTCTCCTCCGCCAGCATGAAGATTGACTGGTGAATAGGAGATCCACAATTGATGCTTCACCGCCCTTCAAAAACAAGAGTATACTCTCACTCTCAAAAATTCCGGTATTCGTAATTCATCTGCATCTCTGAGCATCTCAACTCGAAATTCTCTTTGTTTGTCTCGCTGCAACTTGTCCTGCACATACGATGGGGCTAGCCCCAACTGATAGACGCCAACGGTGAAGTCTCCAAGGTACTCAATTGTCAATACAGGGGAATCATGCGGCTGGTTCTCGTCGAGTCGAACCCACCTGTGGCATTAATTCATACTTGGTCAAGCATAGTTAGAGGTTTGGAAGATAGATGAGTGGGAAAGTCGCACTGTTGCAAGGAAGTGGTCTGAAAATATGAAAATTCTTCTATCCGTGGATCAAACATCTGATATTATGTGTCAAATCCGAAGCTTTGAATCGATTGCGACTAAAAGAATTCTGATGGCTTATTAACCATCAAAATTCTTCCACTCGCTTGATGAAATCAGTCTCTTTCATGCTCAGATATCTCCAACCGGGGCTCATTTGGAACGAGAAGGGAAGGACGTCAAACTTCGAAACAATCCAGGAGAGTGCTCTTCATACCAAAGCTCGCATATGCAGCCCAATCAGATGCCCTACTACCGATTTTGCCAAGTACAGGCGTAATGATGGTTGTCATGAGTGAGTCTCCATTGGTTTTGAGTTCGTATTGAACGCACTCCTCTAGCAGATTTTCGAAATGAGAGAGAGTCGCTTTGGATCACTAGTCTCGTTTTAGCACCTCGAGAGTGAATGCGATGCACTGCCGATATATTCAACTCATCGATATCAATCTCCCGACAAGATTCATAGTTACATCGCGATGTCCCCATCCTAACTCGATTTAACAATTCGCACACTGACAATTAGTCATTTTATGGAGAGCGGGAAACTTTGGAACACCTTGAAAGAGCCTTACAACAATCGATTATCCTCTGAACTACCCATGGAACTCATCTCATTGAATGGATGACGGAGAAACTTCGAAAATAAGCTGATTAATGATCGTTAACGCCTCGTGGAAGTCGAGTCATCACAATTTCCTCGTGGAATGAGTAATCTCAGGGCATTCCCTAATTCAACCCTGCTGTGATCTTGAGACCCTTCCCTTCATGTCAAAGTTCAAACGTCGAATGTAGGGTGGAGAAGAATTAGAATGGGACTACATAATGGTCCAGTTAAACGATTGGACTTTCAGTATCTGATTCACGAGGAGTTGATTTCCCGTTCGTGCATACGATTTAAAAACGAATTAGTTCTTCTACAGATTCTAGTGTTCGATAGTGAGACCAGCAGGGTGTAACTTTGAAACGTTATTTTAAATGCTTACAAGTCAGCATTTGAAAGTCCTTCCAAGCAGGACTCTTGAATGGACTACCATCTGACAGTCGAAAGATGAGACTGTCATCTTCTGCTCTGCAACTGGAACAAACTGTTTTCGTTGGGGGATTCATAAGCTACAGAGGATTTGAGGAGCAGAATTTCAAAACTGTTCCAAAGTCAGCCCGGTTGATGGTACTGAGAGTCGAGCAAAGTTCAAATGACAAGGATGGATACAAGACCTCTGTGCATTTCTTGTAGCGAGATTCTCAGCTTCCATGCGAGCTTATACTGCATTTCCCTCTTGTGCTCGGTGAAGTGAACGCTGAACATACTCGGCATCCGCTCCGTCCGTATGAATCAAAGAGTGGTATCTATCGGAGACGGGAATGAACACATCAGATTATCGCAGTGCGTAGAGAAATTCCCATGATTGATTTCAGCATATCTATTGATGACAGTGACTGCGATATCGTGAAAATCACCCAGATTGGGTAGATGCTGTATCGGCATCACAAGAGCGAGGAACTTGAAGATCGATTTTACGTGCCCGTTACGTGATTCAACCATCCGTCGTTGTTTTGACACTAGTCTTGAACAATCTGCTCCTTCAGTAGTCAACTGATGCTCACCGGTTTGTAGAAAAGCCAGCACTCTGCAATGAATTCCACGATCCTCCAAGTATGGGATCAAATCTCTGAAGCCCATATCCACTGGAAACATATCATTTTTTTGAAACCACTGGTTTATTCCACTCTCGTCATCTTCAAATTTATCGCGCAGAATTGCAGCATCATTATTTCGTGGGTCAGAAAAATACGGCTTCTGGATGTGTAAGATGTATCCATCGGGTGCAATAATGAGTGCTGGCTTAGCGAGATGACGTCCTTTGTGTAAGCAGTAGGTTCGTCTTAGAGCTCGAGAATTATTCTTCGATCTGTGACAAAAGGTGAGGTTGCATCTGGTATGGCGATTGCCACAGGTTCCTCAGGTGTTGGGTGGTATAGTTGATTAGCAAAAGGAGCTACACGCAAACGAATATATCCATCCCTGGTTATTGCTGTGAGTTCAATATTGCCAGGAACGAAGCGCTGCACGAGTGCCTGTCTTACACTTGCAACAGCGAGACTTATGGCTTGCCTGCTACTACAATTGAATATAACAGTGAGGAATTCGTCAGAGATCCCCTGCTGGAGTTGACATGAAAACATGATGAGATCCTCTCTCTTGATGTATCTCAAACCTCCTGCCTGAGGAACTGGGTCACAATAAGCAAATAACTCTTGGAAATGAAGCTTGTTCAGAGATGTGGAGCAAAAAATTCGTCATCTGTAAAATCATCCTCATCTTGAAATCTTCGCCTCTGATTCTGTGACACGATGCAAATACCGTTAAAGAACCGTTCGAAATATCGCCCATCTATCACGCACAGACAATGGGGAATGCATACCGTCGAGCTCGGCGCAGGTGGCGCAGCTCTCTCTTAGGGGGCACCCACTCATACAACATAAGCGAAGCATGCGTGAGCGAATTCTGCGCGAATGCGTGAGATGAGGGAATAGCAGAAAGCGCAAACGGCGGCGCGGCACAAACTCTCTGACTACACGTTGCGCGCATGCATTTTGCGTCGCTGGTGGGAGTAGTGAGCCTAAAGTAGTGAGTGGCAAATGCCTCGCCATGACGCTCTAAGAGTGTCAAGAATAAGCTCGCCAAGTTTGAACAGGCGCGATTGCCATTCGGCGCGATTCACTCATTGAACCGACTTCTGGACGGTCAGAATTGTCCGAAATCTCGCGCGTTCAGTAATAAATGATATTTTTTAATTATTTCATCAATCAATATGTGATGGTTGTGTGGCTATTTCGTACGGGCCAAGTTGTCGCTATCATATAGGAAATTATTCGGACTGAATGTTTTGCGGGATCTTTTTTGGGTGACCCCGGAGATCAAGAAAATGCATGACGCCGAGCGAGAATCTGTTTCGATCAAATCTGTTTAACAATCTCATGAAATTGTTGAAATCGATTGAGAACAATTTTTGCGAGTAAATTGATCTATACTGAACGAAAAATATCTTTTGTTATTTTCCACCTAAGCACATTGTTATTATCATTGTTCATCATTATAAACTATTGCAAAATTGTTTCTTCTTCGCGGCAAAAAAATATAACATTTTTTCAAATTGTGGAACATGCCATCTTCCGTCAACTGAATACCTTGAGAATCCCTCGAAATGAACAGAGAATTTGATTAGACAATGAAATGCTCCACTGAGGAAGCAATTTTGAAAGTAGAGATAATAATCATTCACAATTTCATCTCCCGGAAAGATTTTCAGGGCCATCATACCTGGCCAACATGGTCATGGATTCCACCGTTAGCCATTTTACAGAGAGTGTGTAAACACATTTCCAAAGACTGATGGCCCAGAACAGATGCAGGATTCCTTGCATACATGAGGAACAATGAATTGAAATTTACAGGTTGGGGAAACTTTGGTGCACTTGAGAATCCTCCAAATTTTGATTCATATCCATTGATCGATTGTTTGACGCAAGTGATATACGAACTCTCCACTCAATTCTTACGTGCCTATGTTTTTCTCATAACCGTCAACAGCACCTTCACTCTTGATAACAAATGAATCAATTGTAGTCCAGCTACAATAAATGAATAGGACGTAATCCCGCCGGCGCGCACCGCGATTTGGAGTGTTTTGGGGCAGCGAAGCAGCAACAGCTCGAAGCTGGGCTGCAACGCCCGTCGCGCATGCGTCAATAGTGCTATTCCTCTCATTTTTGACCCTTTTGCATCAGCCAATCAGGGGCGATTATCTCATTTGCCGCTCACTACTTCAGGTTCACTAGTGGGAGAAGCTCACGCACTTTCGCACGCATTCACTCACACATAGTCCACTATGTTGTGTGGGTGAGTAGCCCCCTAAGAGAGGCCCGCGCCACCTGCGCCGAGCTTGATGGTATACATCTCCCATTGGTATATCGCAAAACTCCTAACAAAGTTTTGAGGAAATATCCTTGACCATTAAGATGGTGAGCACAACATCTGACAAATTCGGGCATAATTATTCAGCATTTCATGAACACGTCAGCTTTACACTCGTCAGACAATCAATAAGCGTCCTCCTTTTCATTGCAGATAACACACGACCCATCTCGAGTTTGTCTCAATACATTAATCCTGATAGCCATAGGGTTCTCACCTACGAGTCGAATCTGTTCGAATATGACAATGAGCATAAATTCTGGTATCAATAACTACCTCTAGAGGTGGATACTCCAGTACTTCTCGACGTGCTATCGAAATCCTACTTACATCGAAGTTTTCTTCTCCGAAGACTCAAACTGCGTTTTGCGAATTGGCTCGACGATTGCAAGCATAACAACGCGCATAGTGACGGACCATCTCGAATTATATCGAGTGATCTCGATCCTGTGAATATTCAGAAACCACTCGAGTTATCGAGAACTCGCCATTTGATCAATGAATTTACTTGATTAGACATAGTAGATCTTCGAAGATGTCTTCACACTTGCGAATTGGAAATTATATTGGGTGTTTGGGACAGTTGAATCAAGGTAAGGATGGACATCCCATGGAATTGACTTAGATTTGGGTTGGAACGCCTGTCAATTTGTTTGATGATCGAAGGAATAAGCAGTATTCATATTGATAGCTTATTCGTGTATGACATGAAGGGCTCCGCTACTGGTCAATTTGAAATAATATTTCGCTCGATAGATATGATCGATTAGGGACTTCATCGTGCGTGGGCATTCCGAATCATGAGGATACTATATTGCAACCTGCGGACTGATTCAAATCAACTACTTTTTTTTTTTTTTTTTTTT